>JAGFPH010005135.1:572-18484 GCA_018207615.1 Philaenus spumarius
GTCAAAATGACGTAGGAACCTGCTTTGGGGGGTAGTTTTCCGGGGGGTAGTATTCCGGCGACCCAATTTGTTTTTGAGTTTTTTCTACAAATTTAATGTAAATGTAGGATGTTATTCTGCACATTTTGTTTTTTTACGCGACCTTATACCTCGCTTGGCTCTCCCAAAATCGATCAAAACGTAAAATACCATAGAAGTACCCGGTTCAAAGCCGTGTGGTGGATTCTACCGTGGGGTTGGCGTGCAAAGCACGCAATGCATTGTGTATTGAAGATACTCCCAATATGCGGAATGGGTTGTGTACCATTTTGCAGCTATTCAGCACCGTCGCGAATAGATCTATTACCCAAATTGTTGGTTGAAACCCTAAAACATAGGCCTATAAACTTAATTTTGGAAATTTGCTCAACTCACGTCATCGGTTTAGCTGCGTGGTTGAATTATTATTAATGATAGGCCTAAGCAAATACAAGATCTAAATTTGCGTGTCTCTGCCGCTTTATTTTAATAAATGACGTTTCTGCTTTCTAAGAAAACTACAATGCAAATTAAGATAACAAAGGTCATTTAAGAATGGTTTCGTGTTGCAACATTTACGTGCAAACTACTTCTGAAAATAAAAACTGCATAATATAATTTTAAATAGTTCTATGAATGAAGATTGATTAAATCTAATATGTCACCTGGCAAGTCGACCCAAGTTCAATCGTTTTGTAACTCAATTTTCTCTTCATTATTAGAAAATTTCCATAAGAATTATGAGCTTTTGTAGTGACTCTTGTGGTCGGACCTATAAGTGGTCAATGATCCCCAGAACACGTGTTTGGGTTGTCATTACAAATTTTATAATCTATATATTACAACGGGCTAAACCCTGTTGTAATTCGGAATTTTGAGTTTTGTAAAAAGAAGTTTGCAAAAATCGAATTTTCGAGTCTGCATCGGGTAGCAATCGTTTGTAAGTCATGAATAGACAAGTCCGGATAGGAGCGTCGTATGCAAACAAAACGCGACTCTTGACCTCGACAAGAATGAGCAGGAAAGTTAACTTAGCCTGAAAAAACTGATTTCTGTGGGAATAACCGAAATCTAGGAATTTACGAATTTGGGGATATTATTTGGTTAATGCATTACGCTAAAAACGTGTGTATTGGTCATCTTGTTCCTGAATCGTAGATAGAAAAAATGATTAAGTTATAAGCGTTAAAAGTTAAGGGAAAATTTCAAATTAACTCAAAATTAAAAAAGAATGGTATTTTTGAAAATGGTAAGAAATTTCAAGAAAGGAATGTTATATGACAAAACTCATAATTTTGATAATTAAAGATTTTAGAGAAAAGTGCAAAGTTTGCATAAAGTTAAAATATTTAAAAAAGAGTTTTAAAGTAAATTAAATGTAAACAAGTTATTAAGAAAAGAAAGTTTTATAAGAAAAAATAAAGAAAGCAGTAAATTTAATTAAATTGAAACGGTGACAAATTTCACACTGAAAAATAAAGAGTTTAAAGTAAAATTAAGTATTAAGGTTAATAAAGAGATTAAATAGAGTCATAGGTGTTATATGGTATTGTAAACCACCAGTATTTGAAATAAATTTCGGGAGTAAAATTAAAACAAAAAATGAGAAAAATCGAAAATTGCTAAGTCCCAGAAAAATCACTTCAAAAAGGAAAAAAAAAGTGAAACTGCGGCCATGGACAAAATTCACAGGTCAAATGAAGGTGTCAAAAGGAAAATTAAAAAAAGTAAAAAATGAAAAACTTTTTCAAAAAAACGATAAGCAAAAAATTAAGATTAACATAAAAAGAGAATGGAAGATTGCACAACAACGATTCGACTTCGAGGAGAAAGAAGACATCATGCTAATTAAGAATCTTGAAAGAAATTCAAAATTGGAGCAAAACTGCAAAAGTTATTGAGAAATTAAGAAAGACAATAGACCATGGAAACAGCAGGCCAACGTCAAGAGAGTAGGAGGGAGAAGCCTAAGAAATTTCCGGGGGAAAATCACAAAGTTAAAAAACGAGATTGCGAAGAAAGTTATGGAAGAAAAAGGATGAAAATAACATGACAATTCATGAAATAATTTATACTACAAGCCAGTACCAAAAAACTTCGAAAAAGGTTAAGTTTCAAGAAAGTTAAAAAATCACTAAAATCAACGGTGAAAGTGGTAGGAGAAAACCATATATAAGCCGATGCGCGTCGAACGCGTTCTTGTCTTTTCTAAAAAATTCTTCTCTTCACTAATAATTTTTCTCAAGGTTTATCAAAAATTCTTAATAGTGCTTCTTAATAATTCTTCGTCTTCATGAAACTTCTTAATAAGATTCTCACGTATCTGGACTTCAAGGCTCCTACGCAGTAATCGAGGTACAGGACGATACATGAATCTGGACTTCTGATGGAATAGCGAGACGAACGACCCGAGGGAAACCTGACTACAACCAGGAACCGAACCTACTAACCGCTTACAACTTCAGGACGACTACAAGCAAACCTAAGGTCTGTGAAAAGCGTATGTTACGTTATATCTTGTCCCCAAAATTTGCCTGAAGTTAAATTTAAAAAGATTTATTTCATATACTGGGTTAGGTAGGATAAGTTTAATTAATCTCTTGAGAATTATTTTAAAATTTAAATTCATAGAAATAAAGTAGAGTCATTAAAAGTAAAGTTAAATTTAAAAATAAATCAAATCATATATTAAATAAGTAAAAAGATAAAGTAAATGTAAATTAGAACGTTCTGTCTATTTGTGTAATAATTGTGTTAAATTAAGTGTAAACGTTATTGTTTGAAAGAAAAGTTCTTAAAGAAAAATATTAACATTTTAATTGAAAATTTTATTTTAATTTGGCTTTTTGATAAATAAAATTTATCATTTATTTACAGAACAAAATTTACTTGAGTTTTAAATTACCTGTGTTGATGATTATCCATTATTAAGTCCTGTGTTTTATACAATTAATAGTAAATATATGAAAAGGTTATTAAAAGCACAAATACGTTACTAAGGTGGCTTCAGTGTTCTCACGTCTCTGAAATTTACCAAAAGGGTAAACAAGAGTTGAAATTATCTGAGCTGGTGATGTTAAATTCTAGAAGTTGTAAAATTAATTGTTGATTAGAATAAACAAAATTTTATTCAAATTAAGTTGCTTCACCTGGGTGAAAAAAGAAAGTAGTAGCCTTTTGCCTTCCAGTAGGTGAATGTAATTTATTTTACAACAGAAGCTTGCGTTGCAAAGAGGGGCCAAATTAGAGTAAAATTGTCGCCCGCAAAGTGGGGCTGAACGTCGATAAAATTGGTGCTCGCAACGTCTAGGCTTTCCGTTGTAAGATATAAAAGCCAAATCCACTGACTCACTGATCACGACTTCTCAAAAACTACCGAACGGATTGGAACGAAATTTGGTGTGTAGCTTCCTCTAGGACCATAGGTGCTCACTAAGAAAGGTAAAAAAAAAAAAAATTCGGGGGTCTGAGGGGTTAAAGTTACTAAACTGCGATTTTTCTAAAACTACTGAACGGATTGAAATTAAACTTGATATGTAGCTTCCTCTAGGGCCCTAGGTGCTCGCTAAGAAAGGTTTTAAAAAAATTCGAAATTTGAGGGGAGGTTTGGGGGGGTCAAAGTTACTAAATCACGATTTCTCCAAAACCACTTAACGGATTGGAATGAAATTTGGTATGTAGCTACCTCTAGGACCATAGGTGCTCACTAAGAAAGGTTTTCAAAAAAATCAAAATTTTCGGGGGGCCTGAGGGGTTAAAGTTACTAAATCGCGATTTTTCTAAAACTACCGAACGGATTGAAGTGAAATTTGGTATGTAGCTACCTCTAGGACCCTAGGTGCTCGGTAAGAAAGGTTTTAAAAAAATTCGAAATTTTAGGGAGGTTTAGGGGGTCAAAGTTACTAAAAATCCCCATAATAAATACATAGTGTAATACATTTATTGACATAATACATTTTTTGTTAACATACATTTCACTTTGATTTGTTTATCCGTGCAAAGCCAGGTCGGGCCAGCTAGTATATAATATGTATGTGTTGGCTCTCTAACAGCCGCATTTTAGTCCGATTTGGTTCAAATTTGGTACACTCGTTGCTTTTCGAATTTCTTGTGTAACTTGTTGTAGTAAATTAGGTAAGATTTCTAACAAAAAATGATTGTTCATATTTCCATTCAAATTACCTTCGAAGAAATGAGGCCCAATTATTCTATTACCTATGATTCCACACCAAGTGTTTAGTACCCAATATCTTTGGTTGTCAACCTCTCTCATCCAATGGGGGTTTTCGAACGCCCAATACCGCATATTGTGACGGTTAACCTCTCCATCACTTCGAAAAGTAGCTTCATCGCACCACAACACTTTACGGGGAAAAATGGATCTTCTTGGAGCTGTTCTCTGGCCCAAATACAAACATTTTGTCTGTTCAGGAAGTCGTTTTCATCTAACTCTTGGTGGACTGACATTCGGTATGGGTGTAATTTATTTTCTTTTAAAATTCTCCATACAGACATTGGGCTAATTCCGGATTCCACAGACAATCTTCTGACAGAATAGTGAGGATTTACCTGCACTGCAGCCAAAACATCAGCAGTCCTCTCATCTCTCACTGGTTTAGCAATCTCTTGGTTTTTGTGGCCAGGGTTAGGCTGCACATGTCCCGTCTCGCGCACACGGTCTGCCAGTCTTCTAAATGCCTGCCTAGACATTGGATGTTGCCTCTCTGGATACCTATTAGCATACAGCGCAGCAGCAGCCGTAAAGTTTTGGTAACACTCCCCCAAAATCATAAGCATGTCAAAAGCTTCATTATTTGTGTACGCCATGTTGACACCAAACTCCACTAACACAGAACGGTTGTCAAAACAAACTGCCTAAGCAACAGCAAAACCTGCACTGAACCTTAAATAGACTTTGACCGGGTGCAGTAATGGTAAATTAAACAATGACTCAAGTTTGAACAATACACCAGGAAGGCTCATGAATGAGCATCTATTTCAATGATCCTTATCTTTTCGTTATCAGTCAAATTCTTCATTCCTTTAAAAGTGGGGGCGCTTCCATCGCTACTGTAGTATTATTATAAAATTTTTTTCATATTTCTTTGTTACAAATGTTATTACAGTATTATTTTATGTTAGCTTAAATTTTGTTATGATTTAATGTTGACAACTAAAACTTGGATTTTTAAAAGAGAAAAACAATATTTTTCTGTAAATTTTAAGCCAATAGAGAAATAAAAAAAATTCAAATATGAAAAATGTTGATAATTGTAAGGGCTTCAATTCGATATGTAAGATGACCCACATAGCAATTTGAAAATTTTGAGATATTGACTTTTTAAACTTTTAAAAGTTGTAAATTTTGAAACCTGCTAAAAATGTGAGAAAACCTACCAAAATTAGGTATTGTTTGAAAGGTCACATCTTTGTCAATGTACTTTAAAAATTGTAGCTGTTAAAAACATTTTTTATGTCAGATGTAAAAAGATATGTAAACTTAAGTTTTTATGATGTTTCGGGCCACCCTGTATTGACTGTGCAAAATAAATGATTTTTTTAATGATCAGTGTACCGAGACCTTTAAAATGAGGTACAACACGACCTACCTTTACATTTTAAAATTTCCCAAAAACCAACCCCCGCCCCCACAAAATACCCTTTTAGGGCATTTTAGAGGGTTGAAAATATTTTTCCTGAATTCCTTGGGGTCGAAATAGGGGGTTATCAGTTTAAACTAAATGTCTAAGTATACTCGTTTCATTGCTATACAAGCCGGCTACGCTCTGATACATCCTGTATATTTACCGTTTGTTCGGAAAGTCTGGGTACGGTTTAATATTTCGTATATAAGGAAAATTTGAAGGTAGATGTGATTGAGGAACCTGCTCTATGTAAAAATACTATTTTATTAAGATTTCAAAAAATTATCCGCCATCTTGGATCCGCCATTTTGAATGTAACTTTGTTTTTTTAAATAGGAAGGTGGTCATGTGATACATCATTTCGATGTAGAATTTCAAGAAAAAACCTACGGTGAATTTTGCACATCCATTAACCGTTTAAAAATGGCGGCCAAAAAACAACGAAATCGTGTTTTCAGATTTTGCCCCATTTTGCTGTACTATTTTTGTTTTAATATTAATTATTATTCTTTTTAGACTTAGAATTAAATAAGCTTTCAAATGATGTACCACACAACGATATTTGAGAGTATTTACAATTTTTGAGTTACAGCCATTTTCATTTTTTATAATTGATTTCGAGTGGTTTAACCAAATATCGTTGTGTGGCCATCTTGGATCCGCCATTTTGAATGTACATATATATATTTATGTGAACGAACAGTAATGTAAATTCTATCGCAATAGTGTGTTTCGTCACAAGGAAAAGCACCCTTCGTGACTATACATTGCAACATGTGTATTGAATCAGACTGATATTGTGTGTCAACTCTTACCCTTATCTATTCTACAACAGTCGTGTAGCAACCCCCCACACGATAACAACTGTCAGACCTTACATTCACCCATTTAACTAGCTAGCTGTACAACAATGCAAGTTGAATCAATTCTCTCGTAAATTTTGTATGAATAGCAGCGTGTTTATGCCTTCAGGTTGTTTTTGTATTCATTTTGTAAATTCAAAACAAATCTTTGAACGTACTAGGGGAGACCCCTGCGTGCTCCGCACGCCAACCCCCGATGGAACATTCTAAAAACATATGTTTTATTTATAATAAAGGTGTAGGATTAATAATAACCTCAAAAATAAGATGGTAAATAATGTTAAATGTTGAAATCAAATTATTTCGTATTTTTATAACAGCAGTTAAAGGTTAAAGGTTTTTTAAAGTATGAGTTATAGGCCAGTCGGTAGAGGTAAATTTAGACCAAAAGTTCCAGTAATTTGCAATACGGCTGATTTTTTTTTATAAGTACATTAAAGTATGTAGATTAACATAAAAAAAGTTTACCAGTCTATCGATTTCCCAAAGTCGAAAAAAAATCGATTATCATTTTTTTCCGATTATCCTTAATATTTCGAGCTGGGATGAAGATAGAGGAAAATAACAAGCTGAGACTAAGCATAAATGTTTAAAATATATATTTTAACTCCTATGTCAAGTTTCAATTCGATATATTAAAATTCGGCCGATTTAGAATGAGCCAGCGCTTCATATATGAATAAGATGTCCCCTTTTAGTGATTTCCCCTGCTGCAAAATACATACCTGCATTATCGAATTTTTTCCAGACAAACCATTGCTCGGACGAAATAAATACATACGACCTTTTTTGTTGAAAAATACCTCCTCTACACGGTGGTATTTTTTATTTTTATCAATCTTCATCCCAGCTCGAAATATTAAGGATAATCGAAAAAAATTAATGATAATCGATTTTTTTCGACTTTGGGAAATCGATAGACTGGTAAACTTTTTTTTATGTTAATCTACATACTTTAATGTACTTATAAAAAAAATTCAGCCGTATTGCAAATTACTGGTAGTTGAAACCTATACCGACTGGGCTATTATAGAACTGATATAGGCTATAATCTATATAAATAAAAATGTAAATGTGCGTTTGTTCAAAATCGATAATCTCCGAAAGTTCTTCACCGATTGCTTTGAAATTTTGACACAACGTTGCATTCGAATCCACGAGTGTTTTTATATACATTTTGAAAACTACAGTATGTAATGAATATAAAAAACAACAAAAAATATACTCAATATTTAACAAAAATGTAAGCGCCATTAGCCCATTACATAGTTTTTTTTTACTATAATAATAACAGTACTCAGTTGTTTCCTATAAAGAGGTAAAATTTGTTTGTATGTAGGGGGTAATCTCAGAACTACTGAACCGATTGAAAAAATAGTTTTACTAATAAAAAGCTACACTATCCCTGAGTAACATAGGCTGGAATTCATATTGATAAAAACATTTTGTAAATTTAGTTGTAAATTGTAAAACGCATAGCGTCTAACAGCTGTAATACCAATTAATAAGCATCATTATGAAAAACTAAAAAACGATAATTGAAAGATGAAACTTATGCACAATTCAAAGATGTGTACAAAAACATAAATTATGTGTGTATGTTGCCGTTAAAATAAATTAAACATAGTTTTAGGTTAGGCCCTGACTGATGAACCACCTTCTTGAATGTATTTTTATTCATTACCATAGCAACAAATTGAATAAAATAACAGATAAAACAGTTGATTCGGTTGTGTCCAGCTTAGTACAAAATAATATTTTAAGTTAGTCCTAGACTGATCCAGAACATTTTTCAACACACACAAATGAATAAGAACTTGAGGAATTTAAAAATAAGAAAACACTATGTTACATTATAACTAAAAATACATAACACATATTACAATTTAATAGTAGCCCTATTTATTGATAATATACGGTAATTGATAGTGAGTAATCAATATTAACAGCAGATTTCAAAATATGAAACAATTATTTGTATTTCTAACTTTTTGGTGAGGTTTTTGATTAAGTGTAGACCTGAGCCTTACTGGTTCTTTTAACCTTTATTGCAACTAATGTTATAAAATGTACAAACAATTTTATTTGAACCATTAACATTATTTACCTTCCCTAGCTTTGGGGTTATTATTAATCCCACAGTTGTATTATAAAGAAAACAACATGATTATGAGTGTAGAAGGTCTAACGGGGTTGGCGTGCGGAGCACGCAGGGGTTTCCCCTAGTATTAAAATAAAGATTAAGGTAAGCACATCCTTCGGTTAACCTAATTCACGTAATTATGTTCCTGTGAACACTGTAATTCATTAATGAAAGCCAGTTTTGACCATTTAAATATCGTATGACCTTCTTCTTCCTTGACAATTTACCATCACCTAACCGTTTTCGTCTGATTTCCGCGAGGACAGAACAAGAGCCCAAAAAATGTTCGGTGTTCTCTATATCGCCTGGTTTGCAAAGGGAACATCTGAAGTCATGACTCTGCCGCCTACAGTTCAACCTTAGGGTACAAATACAACAGGCAGCGATGCCATGCGACGCGGTGCTACGCGATACTATCAAACACGTATTAACATATGGCATAAAACACACAGCAAGCGACGCGACGAGGCGCGATAACCTCTGAAACAAATCAGTTTGATTTTTTCGGGCGACTAGAAGCGGTAACAGTGTGTGTTCAGTAACCGAGATGGATGGTGAGTTATTACGTAATTAATGAGGTGTTTTTGGGAATCAAAACACATACATCACAGGAACAGAAGAGTGGTAGACAAGATGTGGACAGATGTAGCTGCGGCTCTATCAAGTACAAGTGAGTTTAATTTTTCTTAACAAAAATGGATTTTTGGCGTTTGCAAGCATTTTTTCAAAAATTCGCCAAAAATAGTACGGTCTACTTTAGACAACGCCATTGTGCAAACTGGCTACTCTGTTCTTGTTGGTTGTAGTTCCAAGTCGCTAAGCGTCGCACCACCCTCTACAGTATATGTTTGGATGTCGCATCGCATCGCGTTGCTGTCTGTGTTAGTGTACCCTTAGGTACATATTACACTATCAAATAAACGTCAAATTCTTTGATCAAAGATTTGACATCAAAGAAATTTGACGAATCTTTGACGATTCTTTGACGAAATAATTCGTTCATCAAACTTTGACGAATCTTTGACAAAGATTTTCAAAAAAGAATACGAATAAAGTACTAAAATAATATAGTACGCATTTTTTAGGTAACCCCCTAACCTCAAAATAATATACGGTTTTTCTGTTTTCATTATATTCTTTCTGTTCCTTTACTTTTATATTTTTAATACGATGGCAAAATTGACATGGAGTGTTGAAGCTGTGAAAATTGTAATTTTACATTATGAAAAAGAATATTATTTGTGGAACATTCACAGAATGCCTATAAAAATCGCGATGAAAGGCAAAAACCTTCAGAAGAAATTACAAAAAATATTGTTTTGCAGTCTGTAATATTGGGGTCGACAGTATGGCCTAAGTTTATGTTTTTTGTAAAACATTAAAGAGACTTTCATTTTGTTTACTTTATTGTAAAAGTGTATTTACAAGTTTTTGTAAGATTAGTTTAAAAATCTTAACCCCTTATTATATGAATTACGATCTTTCTACTGTAATTTTGTAATAATAGTAATAAAATAATAAAAATGTTAGAATAAGCCGAAACATAACCCCAAAATATATCTAATTTAATATCAAAGTTGATCAAAGAATTGGATAGGTGTATATGTATTCTTTGACAAATCTTTGTCAAAGATTTCATCAAAGATCTTTGACAAAGATTTGACAAATTATTTAGCTTAGTTGCCCACACCTAGCTTTGAAGATAACTCCAAAATATAATCTACGCTAGGTTTGTTTAAGAATTACAGCTGTTGGGTGAAAACAGCTGTTATATTGTTACTCGTTTGTACTTGTATATTGTACACTCGCTTTCAAATTAGTTCATTAATATAGATCATTCTGCACATTTTGTTTTTTACACGATCTTTTAGCTCGTCAGGTTCCCCTAAAATGTTCGGAACGATGTTTTGAGTATCAGCCGACTATTTTTTTAAATTTGTTACTTGATCTTGGACAATGATTGTACAACTCTCTAGAGCCGGCAAATTATAACCACTCTCAATACAATGAATTAACCATCGAATCAATAGCGATGACCATGCTACATATTCAGTAACAGTTATAGTTTATAGCGGTTCAGCTGCCTGGGCGAATTATTTAATGTTCTTACTACCTCTCGCGAGTAATATTATCAACGCCTGAGGATGGGTGCATGTTTCATTCGAAACCGCGGTAGTGTTTTAGGTATTCGCTACTGCAACAGCCACACATAGATGCGTTCATAGCCTCCTATAAGAGATGTTCGTATTTCTTTTATTATTACTAAAATGAAGTTTGCTTTTCCTCAGTGATAGTTTTTGTCAGATGTTTGATGAGCTTTAGGTTTAACTCGACTATCTGCACCAAAACCGTTACAGAAACTAGTATAGATGGTAAAAAGTTTAATCCTCGGTTTTAACAGTGTGACTCGTTGTTCCAGTGGACCAGGGAAAGTAGACCGAATTCCTCCGGAATAACTGAATTTTGAGATGCAACTAGTATCGGCATGGGGTTTTCTGCATTGTTTTCAGAAATTGATCAGGAAAAAAAGTCGATGATCAGGCAGTGCGTGAGTCTGTTAAGTGCGTGTCGGCATTGAAGAAACAACACTATAAGAAGCGAAACCTAATGGGCTATAAGCGGACGCTTGCATGTTAGTTCATTTCGAAGTCACTCGGAGCGCCACTAGTCTTTTGCTGCTCCTTGAGACGAAACTGTCATTATAGGCAGAGTTTAAATTCCGCCGCACCACCAGACCGCGAATATATCTGCCTCTTGCACTGTCTGGCACAAACTGCTTTGACCTCCTTTCAACATCCCCAACGAAGAGAATAGTTTAGTTTTCGTTTTGGAGGGAGCAAGCACATGTTTCAATATTTGGCGCACGTTGCAACTATATTATACAGTACTGTTGAACAATGATTTATTATTGATAATGTTTTTAATAACCAAATTATAAAATGTGGCATAAATTTAATACTTTTTTTAATGAATTAAAAACAATTTTAAGTAGTAAATGATTTTTTTGTAACTTACAATGTTTTTTTTGTAACTTAACGTAAAAATGTTATGTCAAATACTGTATAAAAATTATCTTAAATATCCAATTAACATTATTTGAACATGGGTTTTTCCTGAATTTGATTTCATAATCTATTACTGTAAAATATTGTAAAGTCTTCTAAGTTTGTTTTGTTGAAAAAATATCCCATAGGCCTAAAGGTAAATGTAAAATATGCATGCAACAGTAATTAACAAATAAACACTTATTTCGTAAAATCGGACTTAAAATTGGTAAAATATTTAACGAAATATACAAAAACTTAGGTAAAATTGCAAAACAGTTTTTGTTTTGACACCAAACATATATATTTCAGCCTTTCTCAAATAAGGTGTTAGATTGTTCATTACTGCTTTTGGGATATTTAAAGCTTATAAAACGTATTGTTTTCCAGGCAATACTTATGACAGTTTGGCGAAAAAGCTCTAAAATATTTAGTTTTATGGTCAATATTTTGAACTGGGAGAAAAAAACCAGAAATAAATAAATAATAATAATCTTTATATAAACTATTTACAATCGATCACGTAAGCAACAACTAAAATAATTCAAAGCAAAGTACGGTACACATAGACTACGAAATAAGTATACCGAGTGTACCATAACTAGGTGTACGCTTATTCTTCGCGTAAGGGATTGAGCTACCGTAATGTAAACAAGTAGCACGGGTTATGAGCTTCGCTTCGCTCGCAGCGTAAAAACTCGCCCATCGGCCTCGGATGAGAAGATGCCCAAAATTTAAAGTTCACCACGTGGCTTTGAACCAGTTACTTTTATGTTATTTTACGTTTTGATCGTTTTTGTAAAAAATTTAATTTACGAAATCGATTTGGAAACTTTTTAAGACAAGCACTTTGAAATAAACATTTTTTGTCTCCTGAAATTTTTTCTAAAAACTCTTCCTTTTCGAAATATTATCAACCTTATGTCGATTTATTTCAACACGTTTAGAGCCGCCATTTTGTTTTTGGTGGTCCGATTTTTATTTTATTTATGTCATTTTCCTAGTATTAAAATTTACCTTTTACCTTTAAAATGAGGTATCACATGACCATACTTTCCATTTTTAAATTTTGAGTTGCCACCCAAAATCCCCCGTTTTTGGGGGACACTCAAAATTTCCGATAACGTCAAAAGATACTTTGGATTAAGTTAGTATCGTTCCCCAAAAGATATTTGTTTGTTTTAACAAGCAAAAAAATTAAAGTGGGGTGGGCGGACTTTTTTACACACAGTATGTACAAGTTACAATATAAGTTTTACTTGATTGTATGACAATAATAATCAATAATCTAACATAATAAAGAAAATGAGATGGGTAGAATCCCACATCTTTCCTCTAAAACTGTTTTTTTAAATTAAAGATAACTCAACCCATAGGCTAAGTCACCTAAGGAGAGCATAGCAGTTGTTTACGTTTATGCATCGACAAAACTATTAATTTGGTCTCTGTGAAGTTGACACTAGCGGCGGGCACGTAATGTACAGTCCCAATAAAGAACGTACAGTCCGCGCGGCGATGCTGCTGGCGGTACCTGTTGGCCTCGATCCAAACTAGGCATTTTCGACTGTTGAAAAGTGTTACCTCTGATAACATGGGGGTTTCGCTTCTTATAGTGTTGTTTCTTCAATGGTGTCGGGTGGTCCGGAGTGGTGTGTTGATTAACGGCTCGTGCAGAAATGCGTCGGGTCTGCATAAAATACATCAAAAAGTGCAGAATGTTTTGAAAATATCTAAAAGTTGATAAAAAGTGGTGAAAACCACTATCGCGGGTTTTCGAGGTCGCTAATTCCGAATCTGACATCGATGCTCTGGCGGCCCCGAAAGGCCCAAAATTTAAAAGTTGAGAAAACGACTTGGAAATCGTTTCCCGAGGGTTTTTGAGGTTACTGATTTCAAATCTGACATCAGAAAATGTGAGCGACGCTCTTAAGGGTCTGCTCCAGTAAACGAGAAAGCATCCGGAAACGCAAGCGCTTCTCTCTGTAGGTGTATCTAAACGGTGAAATTTCTTGCAGCCGAGCGCTTTGACATTGCCTCATTCCAATCCATTTTGTAAATCCATCTTTTGTAATTGAGCGCTGGAAAAAACTGAATATTTATGTATATAAAAATGAATTGCTGTTCGTTAGTCTCGCTAAAACTCGAGAACGGCTGGACCGATTTGGCTAATTTTGGTCTTAAAATGTTTGCAGTAGTTCATAGAAGGTTTATACGTAAAGAAAAATTTGAAAAGTTTCCCGAAAAAGTTTCAAATTTGGAATAAACTCAACAGCCTTTACTGTATGAACTCAAAAACATAGCTACAAAAACAGCTGTTCGTATAAAAAGCTTAGCAACACGTTATGTTTGTTTACAATTATTACCATAGCAACATTACTTAGCAAATTTATAATCACTTTAATACTCTTCAAAACTAACAGCTTTTTAAGGTTAGATTGAAAAACTATAAACAAACAAAAGGAAAAATCAACGAAAAATGCTTACAGAATTATAATTTAACTCAAACATTGGTTATTAAATATCTATATAGGCCTACTTAGAGATATGCTGTTTAAAATATTGTTTATATAAAATATATCATAACTATGCATTTTTTAATACTTTTCAAAACATATTTTCGCTATCAATAATAATAATAACAAACAAATTATTTGACACCATGCATAACCATAAACATACACGAGTTTAAACATATTATATTGAAAACTAAACAAACAATCTGAATTAAACTAAATGCCATTAAAATATCACATTCGTAGCTTTATTTTGATATATAATTGCATATTTAAATACTAAACAATATCTTATACTAATTAGGCCTATACATTTAAAATTACAAACTCTATTTGAAGCAGTTTATTTCCTAAATTAAAGCGGATGTTACAAAGTGATTCAAATATCTTTTCTACGACCCCCAGCTAATTTAAACCCTCGCTAAGAAAGGGTTAAAAGAAATTCGAAATTTTAGGTCGGTTTGGGGGGGGGGGGGGTCAAAGTTACTAAACATCCCTATAAGAACGAACTGGAATGAAATTTAGTACGTAGCTTCCTTTTAGGCTGTAGGTGCTCGCAACATTGTCAATGAAATTACGTGAAAGTCAAAATTAGTAAAAACTATAAATTAAAACGATATATTTAAAGCTTTTTCATGTTAGATAGTAGTTTACAGGATACAATTTTCAGTGCTTTCTTAAATAGCGTAGCCTTTTTTCATGACCACAGTAGGATACGCACGGGTATTCAACGAACACGTCTTAAAAAGAATACAATTACATCAAAAAGACTGAAAATACTAACAACCACGGGCAACGCCATACGGGTCAGCTAGTTCTTTATAAAATTGCGGATCCGCGTTTCACCTTTAATTATAAATTTTATCCGATGCAATTCTGTCCAAGCCGTCACTCGTCTTACACAGACTTTATCCTGGTCCATTTCTGACAACAATGCAGAAGACCCCATGACGATTCGAGTTGCATCTCAAAATTCAGTTATTTTTTCCCACTTCCCTGGTCTGCTGTAGAAATTAATTACAGTACTTCTCGTGCAATAAAAGTAATGACTGCGGGCGTTCTAACCGCAGTAAAACTATCCTACGTTAATTTACAGGAGCAGGGGCAATGTTAGCGTGAGCTGACGTAATGGTTTATAACAAAAAAACAACTGCATGGCTAATATGCACAGAGGCGCCACTATGCTTTGCGCAAACATAAAACTGCCTACATTTTTATAGGTAGTTAACTATCTTGGACTCTTGGTCTGAGTTATTGCTATTTTGTCATACAAGATTGAACTTCTAATTAATATATATTATTAATTTATATAGGCTCAAGGCCATAGCCGGGGGGGGGGGGTTAGGGAGTCAAAACGCCACCGAAATCCCGAAATTTAGTACAAAAAGTTAATATTAGTTTTAAAAAAGTGCAAATTAAATTATAAAATAGACAACACAACAGAGGATCCAGCAACATATTTTACATCATTGTGCATTGCATGCATACTGATATTTAGATTTGCTTGATTGAACTACAACGTACAATACACATGGATGCAGTAGGTTACAGCCTTACTCTCTTGTGAGCTTGATCTGTTGTATTAAATAAGAAAACTATGAAGGTTCAACAAAAATACTTTACTCTAACAAAACACGCAATGCATTGGGTATTGAAAATACTCCCAATACGGGGGTTGGCGTTCGAAGCACGCAATGCGTTGCGTATTGAAAATACTCCTAATACGGGGGTTGGCGTTCGAAGCACGCAATGCATTATGTATTGAAAATACTCCTAATACGGGGGTTGGCGTGCGAAACACGAAATGCATTGTATATTGAAAATACTCCTAATACGTGGGCTGGTGAATGGAGCACACAATGCTCTGTGTATTGAAAATACTCCCAATACGAGTTGGCGTGCGAAGCACTGTGCGTCGGCCGCTTCTCATAGTGCTCAGTGTCAAGCTCACATGTGCGTCCTTAGCAGTGAACGTGTTAAAAAGGTTTAAATTCAAATCCTCGGTCCTGACCTGACACCCCCCCCCCTAAAGTTTTCCCGGCTACGGGTTTGTATAGGCCTACTGGTGGTGAAAAATTTACTGATTTTTAAAATAATATTGCTAAATAACTGAATTTAGAATATTTGGGTTTCCGAATCATTGATTTTAGTTGGCATATGATTTAAATGTATGATCTTTTGGTTTTGCAAAATGTATTTCAAGCCTTTGAGTAAAATATATTATAGGCTCTGTCTTGAAAATCCGTAACGTCATGGACCCAGTTAGATAGGTTTGTTATTCGCAGGACTAAGTAGTTTTTTTCGAAGAACGAAGTGAACGTAGACAGTCTGCGCACCTACAGCTTGTACTGTGTTAATACGAAGCATAGGGAACCAGTGTTATTGAAGCTTGCGCATTATACTGTACATAAGCTGAACACGTGTTAATATTTATTTAATTTTTGTTGAAGTTTAAAGGTAATGGACGAAATCAGCTCTTTTGTGTTTGAATCGTTGTTTATTGTTTTCAGTTCTTTTTTCTTTACTTCGTTCTACAAAAGAACCACGTAAAGTGTATACCAAGTAAAGTTACAACTTTTTCATACGCAGGCTTATAACTAAGTTTATATTTATTTTGTAAAGTGACTAATGTTGTTCAGTTTTTTCTTAATTCAATTAATCTCAAACCGGTAATTTGCTTGGTTTAAAACACTAGGTGCTACATTGTACAATTGAAGTGTCGTCCGCATAAATTGTTTGAAAGACGTAGACGTACTGTATGTGATGGTAAACGATTGACTTTGTTACAGGTCCTGCTCCCAGCCTCCAGTTTACTCCAGATTAGTTCTGTCAGAGAAGCTTGCTGCAAGTTCCTAATGCGACAACTTCACCCGTCAAACTGTCTTGGAATTCGTAGCTTCGCAGGTCAGATACAATTCAATCTTTCAATATATAATACAATACACTTTAGTCACCAACTCCAGAGTTACGCCAACTCAACACATTATTTGATTTGTTTAAGAGGTGCAATTCTTGCTAGAAACAATCTCATACAGCCCTTCGAGGACAAATAAATTTGATCGCAAATTTTCAATGAACAGAGATTCTGGCTTGTTCAGCCTTGGTTCTTTTTAAAACAGGGTAAACATTATGGCGCATAAAAAAGAGCTAAGTTAAACATGGGGGTCATTATGGCTTATATAAGTGTTGATTTGAACGTGGATATTATTATAGCCCACATAAGTGGTGCTTTTAACTGGGTAATCATAATGGCGAATATAAGTGCTAAGTTTAAAATTAAAATTTTATGGCGCATATAAGTGTTAAGTTAAACATGGGGATCGTTTAGGCACATATAAGTGCTAAGTTTAAAATGAAAACATGATGGCGTATATATAAGTTCTCAGTTTAACATGGATATCGTTATAGCTTATTAACTGCTGCATTTAACAGGTCAATCATTACGACGCACATAAGTGCTAAGTTTAAAATGAAAACATTATGGCCCTTATAAGTGCTAGGTAGAACATGAGGACCATTATGAAGCAAGTAAGGTCTAAGTTTAATATGGATGTCATTATAACTCATAAAGTGCTAAGTTTAACATTTTGCTCATTATGAAGCGTATACATCCAGCGTTTAACAGTTAATTCTGCATGGATCATATAAGTTCTAGGTTTAAATTGGGGATCATTATGAAGCATATA
>JAGFPH010005135.1:36265-50356 GCA_018207615.1 Philaenus spumarius
GTGGTACAGTTCCTTGAACAAGGAACAAAATTCATAAGAATCTTCCGATAATAGGTTTTTTTTTTAATATCAATGTAAGGTAATTGCGCAATTTCTCCCACTCGTAACCCCGAGTACAATTTGTGAGTTATTTCATTCGAAAGGATATTTAATTACTATAATCCCGTGCAATGATATTGTTGGTACAGTTCCTTGAACAAGGAACAAAATTCATAAGAATCTTCCGATAATAGGTTTTTTTTTTTAATATCAATGTAAGGTAATTGCGCAATTTCTCCCACTCATAAGTACAATTTATGAGTTATTTTATTCGAAATCAAATTAAATTTACTATAATCCTGTGCAAAGATATTTTTGGTACAGTTTCCGTAAAAAGGATCAAAATTCATAGGAATCTCCCTATAAGTTATGTTTTTATTATCCTTGTATGGTAATTGCGCAATTTCTCCCACTCATAAGCCTGAGTACAATTTGTGACCTATATTATTCGAAAGGCAATTATTTTAATATGATCCCGTGCAATGATATTGTTGGTACAGTTCCTTGAACAAGGAACAAAATTCATAAGAATTTTCCGATAATAGATTTTTTATTATCCATATAAGGTAATTGCGCAATTTCTCCCACTCATAAGCGCGAGTACAATTTGTGAGTTATTTCATTCGAAAGGAAATTAAATTTCTATAATCCCGTGCAATGATATTGTTGGTACAGTTCCTTACTTACTTCTTACTTCTTAGTTCAAGCGTCCAAGGCTGTTCACCTCGATGGCTCGATGTCTCCGGTATACGTTTGCAGCTAAGGCCCAATGCTGAGTTTCTGTGAGGATCTTTCTGAGCATGGGTTCTTCACCGACATACGTACAAGGAACAAAATTCATAAGAATTTTCCGATAATAGATTTTTTTTATTATCCATGTAAGGTAATTGCGCAATTTCTCCCACTCATAACCCCGAGTACAATTTGTGAGTTATTTCATTCGAAAGGAAATTAAATTTCTATAATCCAGTGCAATGATATTGTTGGTACAGTTCCTTGAACAAGGAACAAAATTCATAAGAATTTTCCGATAATAGATTTTTTTATTATCCATGTAAGGCAATTGCGCAATTTCTCCCACTCATAAGCCCGAGTACAATTTATGAGTTATTTCATTCGAAAGGAAATTAAATTTCTATAATCCCGTGCAATGATATTGTTGGTACAGTTCCTTAAACAAGGAACAAAATTCATAAGAATTTTCCGATAATAGATTTTTGTATTATCCATGTAAGATAATTGCGCAATTTCTCCCACTCATAAACTCGAGTACAATTTGTGAGTTATTTCATTCGAAAGGAAATAAATTTACTATAATCCTGTGCAAATGTAGGCCTATTTTCGGTACAGTTTCCGGAACAAGGAACAAATTTAATATGCATCTCCCGATACGTATTTTTTTTATTTTCCACGTAAGGTAATAGCGCAATTTCTACCACTCACAAGAACGAGTACAATTTGCGAGTCATACCATTCGAAAGACCATTAAATTTACTATAATCCTGTGCAAAGGTATTTTTAGTACAGTTGCCGGAACAAAAAACAAAATACATAGGAAACTCCCGACAAACAATTTTTCATTATCCATGTGAAGGAAATTCGGCTGCATTAATGCGGCAGCGCTGTTTACGATTTTTTTATCGTGTTTTTCTTTTTTGTCGTAATTTTTATTGCGAAGTTGTCCACGCACAGGCCTATGTGTTCACGAATCCATAGATGTATATTGACTTCGTTTAATGACATTTACGTAAAACTTTTATGGCATAAATACACTTTTTAAGGCCTAAACTTTCATTTTAATTATTTAAAACTTTAAAGAAAGCTTCTTTTTGAATTTAAAAATAAAATAATACCAACAATGTTCTGTAGTTGGTAAATTAGTTGAACATTAAAAGTTCACTAACAGAACGTAATTTCAATTAATTACACTTGAATTATTTTAACCCCCCACGAAGCGATTGTAAGCGTTCAACACTTGTATATACATAATTAACGAAGTATACGGCTTAATTAACAGGATCTGTTGGTGACGGATTCTATAGGATTATTCGGTTTACCAAGAACATTTTACAATCGAATTAACAATATAAATAAAACAGTCGCGACTATAACGATCGTAAGCTTTCATTAATTAATTAATTATACAGGGTGTCTCAAAAGTCTGTGAAAGTCGTTCTATTTTTGTAACTGTTGCAGATTACCCAACAAAACTCGGTAGGCTACATCGTTTCTCTACCAATAGGAGCATAGGTCGAGTTGTGCATCAAATTAAAGATCTGTGTTAGGAGAACACAATGCCGCAAATCAGACATAAAAAGGTTCACCCTACACAAAATGGCGACCGTTTAAAGATCGTGATAGTAACTTTTGTTTTAACACACTCTACCGCATTACTTGGGAGCTATGTAGTCAAAACTGTGCCTTTATACATATATCAACCTTCGGCCTTAGAAAGCCCAAACTGCACTAATGCCATTTTTGGGAATTTTTCACATTTTACCAATATTTCAAGCTGGAAAATTTGAATATTTGCGATTCCCCCTCCTAAAGTTAAATTAAAAATGTTCACCCGTTCGCTATATAGGTGTAAATAATTATTACGTTTTCTGGGGGAGGATTTTGAGTTTTATGTTTTACTAACAAGCCACCGTGATTTTAGATGCACATCAGAAATACGTCATTTAAAAAGCAAGCTATTTAAAAGCAACATTAAGGTCTACTTATCTAGGCCTACCTAACTATGCTGACGGGGATTTTTAACTCGGTAAATGTGTAGAATAAAAAAGATTATACAACTGTATGAATATATTTGTTAAAATTTTGTATTTCTGTACGTTAATATACAGGGTGGGCCATAAGTCACTTGACAAAAATGCATTGCGCTAGTAAGTATTAATTTATTATGAAGTATAAATTAAGTATAAATGTTTACAATTAAAATATTGAATTGCCCTACCCAATAACAAACACATACCTAAAGTAAATTTTCAAAGTGTCCTCCATTATTTTCTATACACATATAACATCTTTTAAGCACAGAAGCGCATATAGTGTCAGTCATGCCTTTGATAGATAATTCTTCAAATACAGATTCAATACGTTCTCTTAAATGTTGCAGATCCCTTGGTTTCTCTGAATACACTTTGTCTTTTACAATTCCCCAAATCGAAAAGTCCATTGGGGTGATATCGGGTGAACGCGCAGACCATTCAGTCGTACCTCGTCTTCCTATCCATTCTGTAAAAGTCTCATTCAAGAAATCTCTCACATTGTTCCCGTAATGAGGAGGCGCACCATCTTGCTGCCAAATTAATTTTTCACGAATAGGTTGTAGTTGTTCGAATGCAGGACTGTTTTCCAATTCGACTACTAGCTCATGTAACATATCATGGTAATTAACATCATTGACCGTTTGTTCAAAAAAGAATGGTCCAATTAGTCCACCAGCAAAGATTCCAGCCCACACACATACTCCAGGGGCATTTAATTCAGTCTGCATGACTAAATGTGGGTTTTCAGAAGCCCAGTATACGCAATTATGTCTGTTCACTCTACCATTTAGTTTGAATGTTGCCTCATCGCTCCACAAAATGGATTTATAAAATGTATTGTCATCTTCTTGTCTTATTACGTACCACTCACAAAATTCCATTCGCCTGTCATAATCATCTTCATTCAAACCTTGCAGTAAAGTAGGCCGATATGGTTTCAGCCCTACCGTTTTTAACATTCTTCTAACGCTCGTTCTAGATATACCAAGCTCACTGGACGCTCTTCGGGTTGATTTTGATGGCTGTTGGACTAAACTTTGTGCTACAGTCATGACATTTTCTTCTGTTGTAACAGATTTAGGCCTACCTGATCGTGGAAGATCCGCTACAGACCCAGTCATTTCAAACCTTTTATTTAAGTTATGAATGGCTTGTCGTGATAATGGCCTACTGTTTGGGAAATGCTGCACAAATGACTCTACTACATCTTTGTAATTATGATCGTGTAACCACCACTGCTGAAGAATAAAAAGACGTTCTCTTATTGGGAGCTTACTATTCATGATTAACTTATTAAGTTAATTAATTAACTTAATTAATTACAAAACTTAATCAACTAAAATCAATTGTAACTTCAACATAACTCAAACATAACCTCAAAGCAATACTATTGTTTTGTTGTAACAGCTGACAGGTTTAGAGTCAAATTGATACCGAGTGACTGCTAGTGTCAAGTGACTTATGGCCCACCCCGTATATTCAAAGAAAGATAAAAATATTATCTTTTAATTGCTTTTTATTTCAAATTTATATATCAAATGATTTAGAACTTATTAATATTATAATGAAGAAATTAATAATTTAATGTGTTTTTATATTACTAGGGGAGGTCCTGCGTGCTATGTTCCTCACGGATAGTGTAGCTTTTTATTAGTAAACGTAGTTTTTCAATCGGTTCAATAGTGCCAGAGATTACCCACTACAAACAAACAAACAATCAAACTTTACCTCTTCATAATATTAGTATAGATACGAAGATGTACAATAGAAGCCACGATGGCCGTGGTTGTTAAGGCGTCAATGCTTTATCAATCGTCATGGCAACCATCAATGAAAAAGTCCCGGGTTCAATTCCCGTTGACCCCGAATAATTTTCTAAATGGTTTTTTTAACAGACATCATTGGCTGTGGTTCGGATTCCAAAAACTGTAGGTCCCGTCTTCATTAGCCTTAGGCGAAAACCAGCAGGACGTTAACCCCCCCCCCCCCAAAAAAAAAAAACAAAAAAAAACGAAGATGTACAATGTTCCGAAGTTAAACGAATAAGTATTTCTTCTTTAAATTTGTATAAACGAATATTTTGATGATAAACAGTTTTATTAGCGAATTTCCATAGGAAAAATGAGCTATTGCAGTGACCCTTATGGTAAGACCCAAGGTTGGGAGTAGCAAATGAGCACCGATCATGGTCCCTACTAGAACTCGTTTTGGGGTGTCATTGAAATTCATATATGTATATATGTATATATGTGTTCGCACTCTAGCGGCCGCATTTTAAGTCCGATTTGGTTCAAATTTGGTACACATGTTGGTTGTCTACGTCGCTCGGACGAGTTCGTTAGCCAAAAAAATCCAATAACTGGAAGTACGTTTTTTGACCGGAAGTAACTATTTTTTGAGATTTTTACTACGATTATGAAATTTTTTTAGAGTTTTTTTTCCAAAAATATAAATGTAGGATGTTATTCTGCACATTTTGTTTTTTTACGCGACCTTATAGCTCGCTTGGTTCCCCCAAAATCGACCAAAACGTAAAATACCATAAAAGTACCCGGTCCGAAACAAACTCGCGAGGCCACTAGGCGCAAACAAATTCTACTAATATATTGCGTACACACAGACAGCTGTTCAACGCCTTCGTGAGTAGACCTATTTCCCAAATTGTTGGTTGAAACCCTAAAACATAGGCATTTAAACTTAATTTTGGAAATTTGCTCAACTCACGTCAGCGGTCCAGCTACGTGGTCGAATTATTTATGTACAGTTTAAACCCTCAAAGCAAATATTATAACGTTTTATAACATACTATAGTTCTATAACTCATATTTAAAAAAAAAATCAACATCATAAGAAATTATAACGATAGAAGTGGTAAACATAACCCCAAAGTATAATCTACACTGGGTTTGTTTAAGTATTACAGATGATGGGTGAAATCAGCTGTTATATTATATGTTACTCACGGACGTACACTCCGCTTTTGTAGGAGTTGTTTTAATACAATTTTTAGGGGTAAATCAAATAAAACTTTTCAATCTTATTAGTTTTACTTTCTCACTATACTATAGTATAGAGAAAGTATAGTGATCGCAAAAAAAAATCAATGTTGAGATTTTTGTGGAAATATCCGTTTTGGGACCCCCTGAGTCCAAAAAAGTGGTTTCTACAAAATGTCTGTCTGTATGTATGTCTGTATGTCTGTATGTAGACAAAGCTAGAGAGAAAACTATTCGATCGATTTCAACCAAATTTGCACCAGACATGTCCAGTACGCCTGTATAGATGCACGAAAAAGGGTTTTGAACAATTTTGAAAAACAACCCCCTTTTTGGCAAAAAAAAACCCAAAAAATCAGTTATTATTTTTTTATAAAAAAACGGCTCTAACGATTTTGATAAAATTTAGCTTATTTGTAGCCTTTAATGTGCCCTATCATATACAGAAACCCGCATCTTTCTAAAAAATCTCGTTTAGCTAATAATAATAATAATAACTGATTTTTGTGGGTTTTTTGGCCATAAAGGGGGTTGTTTTTCAAAACCTTTTCACGTGCATCTATAAAGACCTAATTGACGTGTTTGGTGCAAATTTGTTCGAAATAGATCGAATAGTCTTCTCTCTAGCTAATAATAATATTATTTATTACTTAATCGCCTACTTTAATAAAAGTATACAAAGCTAGAGAGAAAACTATTCGATCGATTTCAACCAAATTTGCACCAGACATGTCCAGTACGCCTGTATAGATGCACGAAAAAGGGTTTTGAACAATTTTGAAAAACAACCCCCTTTTTGGCCAAAAAACCCCCAAAAAATCAGTTATTATTTTTTTATTAAAAAACGGCTCTAACGATTTTGATAAAATTTGGCTTATTTGTAGCCTTTAATGTGCCCTACCATATACGGAAACCCGCATCTTTCTAAAAATTCTCGTTTAGCTAATAATAATAATAATAATAACTGTTTTGGGGGGTTTTTTCGCCATAAAGCGGGTTGTTTAAAAAAAAAATTCAAAACCATTTTACGTGCATCTATGAAGACCTAATTGACGTGTTTGGTGCAAATTTTTTTGAAATCGATCGAATAGTTTTCTCTCTAGATAATAATAATAATAATATTTATTAGTTAATCTCCAACTTTAATAAAAAAACTCTCCTACCCCAACCTACAAGTCACAGTGAATCTGTTTAGTAATTTAAATGTATTTGTGAGAAAGTATGTGCCAGTTCCTGGTACCGTTTATTTTAATTATTTATTGATTTGCCGGTATTTATTGACATAAAAGCCACATTTTTAATTCACCCCGAAAAATAATACTTTACCCAAATTTCTAATTTTCCTGCGATGTGCGGATTCGCAAAGTCGGGGCTGGAGGATAAGGTGCACAGCTACTAATATATTTCGTACACGCTCACGCCTATTCAGCGCCTTCGTAAGTAGACCAATTTCCCAAATAGTTGGTTGAACAACCCTGTAACATATAAACTTAATTGCGTAAATTCGCTCAACTCCATCGAATCGTTCTAACTTCGTTAGAAGCAAGAAATGCAGCCGTTCCCGACACTTTTTCTCACACACCGTATATTTGTTGGAATGTTAGGGGGGGGGGGGGGGGGGCTCGTAAACATTTTAAAATGGGGAAAGACTTACGTAATAAAGGATTTCTAATTGGAACATTTGTAACCCTTATTGCCTTCAGGTTGAAACTTTCCCTTAATTTCGGGCGTTAATAAATTATCATTAACATCGTCTTATTGCAACGACGTGTTTGCTCAAGCCAAGTGTATATTCGTATATTTAAAGTGACTGGAACCACTTGAATATAGTAAACTTCAATAATAGTTCTTACCCAGGAAATGTAATATCAAGATTCTCTTGTCAATGCAATTTAGAGCAAACAAAATCTACTGAAGGCATTATGTTGTTGAAGACGTAAACGTTACAATTTTATGTTCCATTTTCTCCTCTGTCATAACGCAATATCAACTCCAATAAAAGCGAGTGTACAATTACGCACGTGATTAACACAATGGTAAAGCGCAGGCGCAAGGTCGTGTAAAATAACTATCATTTTAAAAACATCTGTTACGTTATTCAGCAGCCATGTACCACGTCTAAGTCACATCAACGGTTAAGCTGCGTGGTCGAATTATTAGCGAATTGCCATAGGAAAAATGAGCTATTGCAGGGGCCCTTATGGTGAGACCCAAGGTCGGGAAGTAGCAAATGAGCACCGATCATGGTCCCCAGAACACGTTTTGGGGTGTCATTAAAAATCATATATATATGTGTATATTTATGTATGTATGTGTGCGCACTCTAGCGGCCGCATTTCAAGTCCGATTTGGTTCAAATTTGGTACACATGTTAGTTGTCTACCTCGCTTGGACGAGTTCGTTAGCCAAAAAAATCCAGCAACCGGAAGTAACTATTTTTTGAGATTTTTCCTATGAGAATGAATTTGTTTTTGAGTTTTTTCTACAAATATAAATGTAGGATGTTATTCTGCACATTTTGTTTTTTTACCCGACCTTATAGCTCGCTTGGTTCCCCCAAAATCGATCAAAACGTAAATACCATAGAAGTACCCGGTTTAAAGCCATGTGGTGGATTCTAAACGTGGGGTTGGCGTACGAAGCACGCAATTCATTGTGGATTGTAGATACTCCCAATACGACGGTTGGCGTGCGAATCACGCAATGCTTTGTGTGTTGAAAATACTCCCAATACGGGGGTAGACGTGCGAAGCACGCAATGCTTTGTGTATTGAAGATACTCCCAATATTATGCGGAATTGCGTGCGAACCATTTTGCAGCTATTCAGCACCGTCGTGAGTGGGCTTATTTCCCAAATTGTTGGTTGAAACCCTGAAACATAGGCCTATAAACTTAATTTTGGAAATTTGCTCAACTCACGTCAGCGGTTCAGATGCGTGGTGTAATTATTTTTACCGCCCACCCCATGTTAAACGTCCCTATCCCGAGCGGCGTGTAAAGTTCTTGTTTACAAGCTGCATGATATGTAATAGAAGCTCCATGATATGTAATAATGCATGTTATTTCATTACAACCCGCTACTAGTTCGAGAAGTGGTCGCAAGAGCGCTAGTAGTCAGCGTCAGCTGTTTAATTTGAAACAATCAATTTTGCCATAACTGAGTTGTTGTTTTCGTACAAACGTAACCTTTAATATTTAATATTTCGTACAAACGTAATATTTGTTGTAATATTTGCCATTTCATAAAATAATAAATGTGTATTTAGTTGTAATGTCTCATTGTTATTTATATGCCTCGTTGTAAGAGGGGGGTGCTGACTTAGGGGGGGGGGGTGGTAAAGTTGTGTACGTACCTAAAGCTGTAAGCGCCATGACAGCCTTGGGCTTTAACGCACTCGTGCTACGCACTCGTGCCCTCAAACTTCGCCCTCGGCTTGTAATTAGCGCTCTTACAGCTTAAGGTACGTAAATAACTATTATACAGAAGATGAGTGTATTTATTTTCAATCATTATATGTTTGGGATTCCTTGGATTCTTTCCAAAGAACAAAACGTGATCAGGGCTCTTTAGATAAATAAATACTTGAAATTAAAACGTTTAATCTAAAACTTGGAGGGATGAAATCCCGGACTGGCGGCCTGGAATGCGAGAAAACGCGACGCCACCCCTCGACAAAGAATGTCACTGTACAGCCGAGCTTTCACTAGCAAAGTAAACTGCATATATACAATACAGTAACACTTGTAACTTTTTAAACTGCAACAAAAGCCTTAAAATTGTCTCTTGCAATTTAAATAAATAAATCAAGTAAATAAATTGCTGCATATTGCGCCCTATTAACCTGAGTGGTTTGATTTAAATTTACCGAATGAATTCTGAAAGTAGACATTCAAACGTACAATTCGTATATCTTTGATTTTTGAATAAGGTTGATCAAATATGATAAAAATGCTTCCGAACATAGTGCGAAACGATTTATTAGTTATTAATATTGTAATGAAGAAATTAATAATGGAATATGTTTATATGCTATACGAAGATGTTTCCGAAGTAATAATAATAATATTTTTTTATTTATTCCTTTTTGTATACAATTAAACAATATACTAATGTCTAGGAAATACCCAACCATCTTTTCCTGTAACCGATGGTTAGTGCATTTGATAAACTAATAAACAAAAATTTTGATAATAATTAGAGAGAGAAGAAAATAAAATGTTTAGTTTGGTCTACCTTTTAACACATACATTTTAACTGCTATGTGCGGCTTGCTGAGGCAAGAGGACAAACAATACAAACATATATAGGCAGAGAAAGAAAACCAGCAACAAAGCACTGGTACTAATAATTATAAACATAACTAAATAAAATATAACTATACAATAAATTAAAAGTCATCTGGTCACTGACAAGAACATAAATACAACAAATAGAACACCACAGCGCTGTACAAACACGAATAACTTGAAAAGTACTTAGTTACACAGATTAAGTCTTCAATTACTTCGAGTTTCATCAGCCAACTTTTCACAGAAGTTAAAAAGTTACGAATCATTTTTTCTGCTCTCAAGCGGATTGGAAGCAAATTAAAAACTTTTGGGCCTACAAATAAGAAGGATCTTTGGTGCAGATCTACTCCTGGTTGAATAATAAATTGTATCAGTATAAGTTAAATGAATGGATATCTCTTCTTTAAACTTGTGTAACTGAATATATTTATTGATGACTAGCTGGCCCGACCCGGCTTTGCACGGATAGACAAATCAACCTGATACTAATAATTAGCCCAAGTGTTTTAGTTCATTGTAAAAAAAAAGAAGTTCATTGTAGGCCTAACCTAAAATTATATTCAGTTTTTGATCCAAATCAGTTGTTGATCAAAATCAGCTGTTTTAAGCTTTTCATACGAACAGCTGTTTTTTGTGCCCCTGATAAAATCAAAAGAAATCATTCTTCTTCTTCCTTAAGATTGACCTTCCATAAGATTAACATTGAAACTTTGAGGGCCACTGGGGCGTAGCCCTAATGTCCTAGGACTTCGGTAAATGGCCTAAAACCTTCCCAGGGTTAACCTGTGTTACTATGCAAAATTTCAAAGCAATCGGATGGACGGTTTGGTAACGCATAAAGGACAAACATACAAACGTACAAACAGACGGACATACATTGAATTTTATATATATATAGATAAAAGGTTGTATTTATACTCATTTTATAACCTCAAAGCAAATCTTAAAACGTATTATAGGCTACGTTAGTTCTTTAACTCATATTTAAAAAAAAATCAACTTCACAAGACATTATAACGATTGAAGTTGTAAACATAACCCTAAATTATAATCTACACTGGGTTTGTTTAAGTATTACAGATGATGGCTGAAATCAGCTGTTATATTATTGTTACTCACGTACTTATGTACGTACGTACGGACGTACACTCGCTTTTATAGGAGTTGGTGTTTTGACTTTTGCCAATTGAAGTGTAAAAAGTTTTTAATGATATTAAAGCACCTACAACCTTATATGTATACAGCAATTTTATTAAATTTAATCAATTGAATTTTCCACCTCACTTTCATTAATTTCAACAATATTTTCGTTGTTAGCCCGTAATATTTTATATCTTCACCCATAATTTCAACAATATTTTCGTTGTTAGCCCGTAATATTTTATATCTTCACCCATAATTTCAACAATTCTTGCATTATTAGGTGCGTCTGTGCGGTGACGATGACGGTGACGCGAGTTAATTTTTTTCTCCATGCAAAAAGTGCAACAATTAGTTTTTACTTCAATAATTCGATCACGCAGCTGAACCGCTGACATGAGTTAAGCGAATATCCAAAATTAAGTTTATTCGGTTTTAGTGTTTCAACCAACGATTTAGGAAATTGATTGAAGGCCATAGCTGCCATGTGTACGAAATATATTGGCGAGACAAAAAGACCTTTAAGCGTTAGAATAAAAGAAAACAAAAATAATGTACGGTTAGGCCTAGTCGATAAATCGAAATTTGCAGAACATATATGGTCCGAAAATCACAAATTTAATTGGGAAGAGGCAAAAATCATACACCGGGAATCTTTACAAACGTAAAATAATTGAAGCCTCATATAGAAAACTAGCGGACAACCCTATCAGCCAAACAAACATTGAAGTAAGGCCACTATGGCTCCCATTATTAAAAAAGAACTAAAACTTGATTATAATAACCATATTAATAATAAAACAGAAATATTGCCGACTAATAAAAATGAACTTTTACCAGTAGAATCACCACGTGGTGTTATAACCCGTCCCCGTGCGAAACAGTTGAACTATATGAAAGAATATAGTTAACTACCCCTTCCTGTTTGCAACGCCTTAATACCCTGGCCAGTTGTCAGTCTCACTCCAACTTGTCAACTAGACGCTTGCCATCAATTGCGTGTGTTTAGTGTTTGAATTGTGTTTTGTCTGTGGTTGGTGTGTTTGACTTCTCAGTCTTAGTTCAGAGATGTATCGCGTAGATATTTAAGGTTAGTAGTAATTTGTTGTTTTACTTTGTTCACCCTTACATAGGCCTAGTTGCCTGGGTGTATGTACCGTTAGTTTTAGTCACTTGAGAACGGGAATTGATTTGTATTCCCGAAAAGTAGTGTTTGATAATTTAACACACAAATGATGGCAAATGTCCGAACAAGTAATTATAATAAAATTCAACATCCATCATTAACTAGCAATAACTTCAAACAGAGAATATATTAGTTTGACTCCGGCTTCGACTCACAAGCTCATTCGTTCCACTCGCAGCGGAAAAAACTCGACCTTGCGTCCTCGGATTATGGACTGCTTCGCTTCGCTCGCAGTGTAAAATCTCGGCCGTTGGACTTCAATTAGAAGATAACCAACTTGTACCGGGTACTTTTACGGTGTTTCACATTTTAAGGTCGTGTGTAATAACATCCTACATTTATTTTTGTATATAAATCCATAAAAAACGTTTTATTCTAGTACGAAAAAACTCAAAAATATCTACTTACAGTCAAAAAACGGGCTTCCGGTTGTTGGATTTTTTGGTCGTTCGAGCGACATAGACAACCAACTAGTGTACCAAATCGGACTTAAAATGCGGCCGCTAGAGTGAGAACACATACATACATAACATTTTAATGACAGCCCAAAACGTGTTCTGGGGACCATGATCGGTGCTCATTTACTACTACCGACCTTAGGTCTCACTATAAGAGTCACTGCAGTAGCCCATCTTTCCTTTGGAAATTAGCTAATAATGTACATGAAAAATGACGATGAAATGTACTTCTAGTTAATGATAAGCACATTTTAATGACAGCCCAACACGTGTTCTGGGGACCATGATCGGTACTCATTAACTACTACCGACCTTAGGTCTCACTATACGAGTCTCTGCAATAGCCCGTCTTTCCTTTGGAAATTAGCTAATAATGTACATCAAAAATGACGATGAAATGTACTTCTAGTTAATGATAAGCTCATTTTAATGCCGGCCAAAACGTGTCCTGGCGACCATGGTCGGTGCTCATTGATTACTACCTTAGGTCTTACCAAAAGGGTCACTTCAATAGCTCATCTATCCTATGAAAATTCGCTAATAAAAATGAGTATTTCCAACTTGCACGAGACCAAAAGGAGGTTTTTTGTTTTTAAATTTCCAGCATTCTCAGACCCTTATCGTCCCCCAAGGGAGAGCGGATTTCCGACCGAGGGTGCTGCGCCTTGATAGATTGTGTGCCCTTTACTTTGAAAAGGGGAAAGGGTGGAATGGAAACCCTCTTAATTAACAGCATCTGTCCCGACTCTAATTGACTTGTTAAGCTTAAACACAGTAATAACGTTCAGTTTGTGACAAGAATTTGGAAGTTTAGTTTCAAAATGAACTAATGCTCGTGCCCATTAAAAACTCTTACGCGGATTTAGGTTTCGTAATCGATGTATTGGTGTTGAGTTGATTGATGGATGTCAAGAGAAAACCATTTTTATTCTGTTTGAATATTGGTCTATGGCTTCAGGAATACTTAAATCTATATATATATATATATACAAAAGAGAAATACTACTCACTCACTCACTCACTCACTCACTCACTCACTCACTCACTCACTCATTCACTCACTCACTCACTCACTCACTCACTCACTCACTCACTCACTCACTCACTCACTCACTCACTCACTCACTCACTAACTGACTGACTCACTCATCATGATTTCTCAAAAACTACCGAACGGATTGAAATGAAATTTGGTATGTAGCTTCCTCTA
>JAGFPH010005135.1:65428-90697 GCA_018207615.1 Philaenus spumarius
AACCTGATTCTAAATTTACCAAATTGGTTGGAAATAAACGTGTTTTGCTTAATTGTAGGTATAACTGATTTAAATAAAACCCGAACCACAAAACAAGGAACAAAAACAATAACTAAACTACTAAAATGTAAGTTATGTTTACTACGTTACCCCCCTTTTTGTCGCCACAGTGCTCTTTTATTTGTTTAATGTAGGTATAACCCAAAATTATTTTACGTTTCTGATCCAAATCAGCTGTTTTATGTATAACATGCAACAACAGACGTTTGAATTGAATTATAATACAGTAAGCATTTTTCGTTGACTTTTGTTTGTGTTTGCTTTTACTTCGTTAAGCTGTTGGCTGCGAAGAATAAAAAACTGATTATAAATTTGCTAAGTTGGTAGCTATGGTAACGAATGTAAACATACATGTGTTACTAAGCTTGATTTGAACAGCTGTTTTGTCTGTTTTAGAGCTGGTAGAGAACTCACGAATTTTCAATGTCTTTATACTTTAAAATACATTTTTTGCAAAATCATTTCTTAGGGTGGGTCTATGACTCTACGAGAATATATTTTTAAATTGTCTTAATTAGTTTTTCCTCCACATTGATTCTGTCAGTCAGTCATTCAGCCAGGACAAAGCCTCCTATATATACAGAGTTGTTATAAAGTCACTTCCCCCCCCCCCCCTTTAACTTTTGTGTTTGTTAAAACAAACAAATATCCTTTGGGTACGATACAAACTTAACCCAAAGTATCTTTTGAAGCAATCGGAAATTTTGAGTGTCCCCTAAAAATGGGAGATTTTGGGGGCAACTCAAAATGTTTAAATGGGAAGTATGGTCATGTGATACCTCATTTTAAAGGTCTATTTAAGACTAGGAAAATGACATAAAGGAAATAAAATCGGAACACCCAAAACTAAATGGCGGCCCTAAACGAGTCGAAATAAATCGACATAAAGTTGATAGTATCTCGAAAAGGACCAATTTTAGAAAAAAATTCAAGAGACAAAAATGTTTATTTCAAAGTATACCTAAAAAAATTGCTTCCAAATCGATTTCGTAAATTTTATTTTTTACAAAATTTTTAAGATGTAGGAATCGACTTAAACATTTTTTTTAGGTCAGGCACTTTGAAATAAACATTTTTTGTCTCTTGAAACTTTTTCTAAAATCTCTTCCTTTTCGAGATATTAGCAACTTTATGTCGATTTATTTGAACAAGTTTAGGGCCGCCATTTTGTTTTGGGTTTCCCGATTTTTATTTTCTTTATGTCATTTTTCTAGTCTTAAATTGACCTTTAAAATGAGGTATCACATGATCATACTTCTCTTTTAAAAATTTTGAGTTGCCCCCAAAATCCCCCATTTTTAGGGGACACTCAAAATTTCCGATTGCTTCAAAAAATACTTTGGGTTAAGTTAGTATCGTTCCCCAAAGGATATTCGTTTGTTTTAATAAACACCAAAGTTAAAGTGGAGGGAAGTGACTTTATAACCACCCTGTATATAGATTGCATTGGCATGTCATCTGGCATTGGATATTAGTACTGTATGTATGCTGTTTCGAGGCAAATAAATACAAGCAAATAAATTATCTTTAGAATTAATTGTTTCCAAGCAAAAATTACTCGCTTATCACACCTCGAATGCACACAAATTTGGTTCAAAAATATCCGATTTTGGATCAAACTAATTTTCACTAAATTTGGAAACGTAGCTATTAATTTTAACGAGGAAAACGTTGTAATAAAATACAGACTGTTGTTTAACCCAACAACATGGCTGCCGTAATCCTGATTGACCAGGGTGGGAGGGAAGCTGGGTGAATGGAGCTCCCAACCCACCCCGTGTCTGACCTACTTCTAGCGTTTTGCCATAAAACTTTCTTCCTTTACATTTCTACGGCACCGTCTGTGCACACGTCGTCGTTTCAACAATATTGTGTACAAATGTTTTTTTTTTTTATAACACAGATTAATTTCTAAAATGTTCTACAGATATTTCTCTAAGAGACTTTTATTCGTAAAATAAACACCCACTCTATAAAGAAATGTAAATTCTGAGTGTTTCTTTTAATCTTTCAAAATAAATATTTGAAAATCCGTACAATATAAGTAGATTCTGTTTTTGTTAAAGTATGTTACTGAACAAACATCAAATAAAGTATGTAAAGTATGTTTTGTTTTACAGGAGCAGCAAAACTAACCCAAACTTCTATCTACAGGGTGTCATTTAAATGGGCCACCATTATGCCGACCACACACTGCAACAGTCGAGGCGAGGCATTTTGACTAAAGGCGTCTTGAGCGACAAAGAAAGCATAGGCGCTTACGGAGCACCATACACTGCAAGACACGAGGCGAGGCGAGGCGGAAAGGCTCCTTTAGTCAAAACGCGAAGCAGTCAAAAATTATGTTTCGTCGAAAGTCATTTAGTCAGAGCATTCCGCGCATGCGCGAAGTCATGTGACTTCTACCACTCTGTACTTTCTGTACTGGACTGTGAAACCGCGCCTAAACTTTGGTGCCTTGGCTTGCCTCGCCTTCTGCTGTGTGTGTTCGCTTTGCGACAAGGCAAGTCGAGCGACTTGTCCTACGTCGCCTTGCCCCGCCATGACTGCTGCAGTGTGTGGCCGGCCTTAGTATCTTGTAAACCATAAGTCTGACTTTAAACCTTTCCTTGTTTACGGAGAAATTAAAAAAATATTTAGCTAAACTATTTATAAATGGCCGCCATTTTCCAACATGACTACTTACTTTATGACTTTTTTGTTTTTGGTGTTTATTTTTTTCATACAACTAACCGTTCAAGTTTTTGATACGTAACTTTGTTCAAGAGTTATAAGGGGTATAAAGTTTTAAAAACACCATAACCGAGTGATATTTTTGTATGGAAACGTTTTGAACCAATGAAAGCGCTCTTAGCACTAACAAAACATTGTTTAGACAAACGAATAACCGTTTAAAATCAACAAATACTTTTGTTGTTATTTTTTTAAACCCATAATACAGACGAATTAAGTGACAAAACAACAAATTTGAAGTTGGTTTCAGATGTTCAATAACAGCTGATTCAGTAACATCCAAAATCATCATAAATTGTAGGGTGTTACATAGGAAATTCAAAAGTTGACCGCCAATTTCCAATATCCTATTATCCTATTACTTTAAATGAGCAATTCTTGTATCTATATTTGTTTCTAACTTTGTATCTGTCGCGGATCTCGAAAACGGTACACCCATATAGTTGTATTTCGTGTAAAACGCAATTTTTGTAGAAAATCTAATTTAAAAGTTCAAAAATTTTAACATAGGATCTTATGGGTTACCATGTTGGTTACAAAATAACAACGAAATAGTAAATAAAGCGATCGAAACAGCTGTTTATAAACAAGCCAATTTATGCTGTTTTAGCACGTTGGAATCAGAATAAATGTATTCCATTTATTCTGATTTAACAATTTATTTTGTCAAAAAAAAGGTAAACTTGGCAAAGATGGATAAATTCTAATAGTCAATTTTGTAATATAGGCCTGGCTCATTTCTGAAATATAGTATTGAGGTTATGTTAATCCTGCAATAATTTTTACTTTCTCCACCCTATACGTAGTATATGGAGAAAGTATTGTTTTCGTAAAAATGTTCGAATTTGAATTTTCAGTTGAATTATCTGTTTTGGTGCTCCCAGAACCCCAAAAAATTGTTTAGTGCAATTATCTGTGTTGGTGCTCCCTGAACCCAAAAATATTTTTAGTGGAATTTTTTGTTTTGGTGCTCCCTGAACCCAAAAAAGTGTTTTTAACGTGGTGTCTGTCTGTCAGTGTGTCAGTATGTATACACGACCAGAGGGGACACTATTGGTCCGATTTTCATGAAATTTGGTATGTAGGTACTAAACCCTAATATCTCCAGGCGTTTTTTTCATTTTTTGGAATTTTTAATTTTTAAGGGTAATTTACCCCTAAAAACCAATAAAAAACGACAAAAATGCAAATTTCTCAAAAACGGCTCTAACGATTTTGATCAAATTTTCAGTATTTATAGTGCTTAAGATGCCAAACAAAATGACACCACCCGCTTTTATCAAAACTTCGGCGTTTCATAATTATGGGGAAATGTTAAAAAATAAACAAGTTTATGTTGTCAATCTAGCATCACGGCGACGGCCGCACGGGGTAGCACAACGGTAGCGAGGACGGCCAGTAATTCAAAGGTCGCGCGATCGAATCCCGCCTGGGACAATAACTTTTTTATACGATTGACGTAGGTAGAATATTATTTTTTTGTTTTGTTCTAAAAAGTAGTAAAAAATAAAATGATTAAAAACAATATTATTTTGATTACAGTAAGTTGGGAGAAAGTTTGTGTCAGTTAACTGATACCGTTTATTACTATATTTAGGCCTGGTTTCAAAACTTTAGTCGACAGAAGATAGTAGGACTAGGACTAAAATCGTAATGAAAGCCTCTTACGTTTCTAAATCATGTATTTGAGGTTATAATTAATCTTGTAATTATTGTTAATATATTTAAGCCTGATTTCATAATTTTACAAACGAGCCAAAGATTAACGAGATTCTTTAACGAATTTTCCATCTGCGAGCGAAGCGTCCAGGGGCAGAGCCCCTAGTAAAAACATTAAAATGAGAACTTTTAGCCTAATAAACAGAGGGCTCTCGTTAAAAAACAATTTGCAACAAATGGAAATCAACAGCTGATATTGAACATCTGATATCAACTTCATTTTTCATGTGTGACAAATTCATAGTTTTGTCGCTTAATTCCTCTGTATTATGGTTTCAAAAAATGAACGTATTTGTTGATTTAAAAAAAATATTTGTTTGTCTAAAAAATTATCGATTGGTTTGCATTGGTTCAAAACGTTTCCATACAAACTCATCTTCCGCTCAGGATGTTTTAAAAACTTTATACCCCTCTAACTTTTAAACGGTTAGTCGTATCCGGGGCTGTGCAAATAGTTCGAAAATAGATTCGAATCTGAATCCATCTCGGTATTCGATGGTCAAATCCGCCATGCAAAAATATTCGGATTCGTATTCGAAAACGAATCCGCCAATCCAGATTCGGTTCGAAAGATCAAATAAAACAGTACGAATTTGAAAAAAGTTGTTAACCTTTTTTGAACAGAGTACGTTGCATCATGTTAGGCTGGTTGTGAATTAAATGTTTCTCTGCAGCCTATAAAGTGTTGCAGTTAGATTTTTAATGTTTGACATTACCTGATTTAATTAGCCTATTAAATTTGTATTGTTATTCATTTAATAATTATTATTAAATAAATTATGATACCAGTTAGTAGGTGGGCTGTATTTGATTGTGTTAAATTCTCAATAAAAAGAAGTTGGGCCTCGATTCAATGTTAGTTTCTAATATAATTTAATTTTAAAATAATTCGACCACGCAGTTGGACCGCTGACGTGAGTTGAGCAAATTTCCAAAATCAAGTTTATATGCCTATGTTTTAGGGTTTCAACCAACAATTTGGGAAATAGGTCTACTCAAGAAGGCGTTGAACAACTGTCTGTGTGTACGCAATATATTAGTAGAATTTGTTTGCGCCTAATGGCCTCGCGAGTTTGCACACTTGGCTTCGAACCGGGTACTTTTATGGTATTTTACGTTTTGATCGATTTTGGATGAACCAAGCGAGCTATAAGGTCGCGTAAAAAAACAAAATGTGCAGAATAACACCCTACATTTATATTTTTAGAAAAAACTCTAAAAAAAATTAATTCTCGTAGCAAAAATAAAAAAAAAATATTTACTTCCGGTCAAAAAACGTACTTCCGGTTGTTGGATTTTTTGGCTAACGAACTCGTCCGAGCCACATAGACAACCAACATGTGTACCAAATTTGAACCAAATCGGACTTAAAATACGGCCGCTAGAGTGCGAACACATATATACATATATATATATATATGAATTTTTTTTAACCCCCAAAACGTGTTCTGGGGACCATGATCGGTGCTCATTTGCTACTCCCGACCTTGGGTCTCACCATAAGGGCCACTGCAATAGCTCATTTTTCCTATGGAAATTCGCTAATAAGTTGCACACAGTCCAATAAATAATAATTTTTATAAATACCTTGAGGTCGTTCTAATATAATATTCGGTATCAATTCGACAAAATTTGGAGGATTCGAGTTCGATTTGAATTCGTAGACTTGAGATTCGGATTCATAGGCTTGAGATTCGGACTCGGTTCGGATTCGATTCGGACTCGTAATTAGCATAAAAATATTATTCGAATTCGAAATGACTGAAAAAATATTATTCGGATTCGATCTAGAATGTCTGGATTTGCACAGCCCTGGTCGTATAAAAAAAAACACCAAGAACAAAAAAGTCTTTAAATAATTAGTAAAATCATTAAGATAGTAGTTATAATTATTGAAAAAAGGGCTTATTATTACATTAAATGTTATTGATAATATCGAGTGGAAATAGGGGTTGATGCAGTCCCACAGTGCCTCTGCACGAGCTACCTCTTCCGTTTACCATAGTAAAGGGATCTGGGGCTTAATCAATTTAATGAACAATGTAATTGGTTTTTTTAAATTAATGCTTATAAAAATATGTTTAACACGTTCACTGCTACGCAAATTTCGTATTTGCTACGCAAGGAGCTTACCTTTTATTTTTTATATTTACAGTCTGAATGAGAGATGGGTTCAACTGGCCCAAAATTCAATCAGTCTAAAAACGACAGAAGATCAACTGGCCCAAAGAAATGAATAAAATATAATAGTTTGGGTTAGTTGAGCTTTGGGCTGTTTGACCCGCTTATATTAGCGAAAGGTTCAATCAGCCCAAACTAGCTTGGAGTTCAACCAGCCCAAAACGTAAACAAACAATCTCACACAACGCCCGGTTCACAGCTCACACCTACTCCGAACCAGCATAGGAAAATGTCACGTCCGTGTTTTGTAGTAAAACTCTTAGGCTGAGTTGCACCAAGCAGGATCAGTTTTGATCTAGGATCAAAGTTGTATTTGATTCAGGATCTAGGAAAGTTGTATTGGTTTCTATTGCACCATACCTGGATCAAATAATTGATCCAGGATTTTCTGATCCAGGTATTTGATCCCGGTTGATGCAACCCAGCCTTAGTTCTGTATCTAAACTAAGTATAGCTAATAGATGTATGTTCTTGTAACGCATGTAGAGTGTGTATTCGTATTACTTTTAATAATTTAGACAAGCAATCGTAATTAATAGTTTTATTTAAATGAAACAAATGTAGGCCTATACCGTAAATATACTCGCTGTTTTATTCTAAATAATATCAGATTATTGAAGCGATATGATTTATTTTTTGTAAGATGGTATTAGATAATACAACAGCAGCTATTAAAACATTTCAATAATCAAACATCAATATAATTATGTTAGTAGATTGTATATTATGTTATATTATAACTAAATAAAGAGGGTGTCCCCGAACTCTCTGGACCTCTTTTGTGTACATGTTCCTGGGATCCAGACAAGTAGAAATTACTTTATTTTTTAACCTTTCTACATAATAATCACTAATATTTTAAAGCAGACGCACATGTGCGTCCGTAGCACACAGGCTTAAAATTGGCGTGCGAAGCACGCAATGTTCTGTGTATTGAAAATTCTCCCAATACGGGGAATTGGCGTGCAATGCACTGTGTGTCGGCCGCTTCTCATAGCGTTCAGTGTCAAGCTCACGTGTGCGTCCTCAGCAGTGAACATGTTAATCTAATGGTCAAACGTGTTTCATTGAAAAAGTCGTCAGTGTCAGTCGAGCTGTAACTAAATTGTAACTGAAGCTCAAACGCCACTGACCAAGCAAATCACCATTAAACGTTTTTTTTTTGTGAGAATTGTATTTTTATTTTAGCACGATTATATTTCTAATGCAATTGGTCGTCAACAGGTGGAGGAGTTGATTTCAAGTATTCAGCTGAACATAGCGTCCGAAGAGAAAGTATTTCTAGCAGTACTGAGCTGGGTGAAGCACGATATCGCGGAAAGAGTGCCGAGCATTGGTAAGGTATGTTCACAGTTCCATCTTGTATTTTGATAATCCCCGATCTAAACGTTGTATGAATTACAAGAAATTCCCGATTGCTTCAGATTCAAGCGGTGTGTTCCAAGTTTTAAAAACTGAGATTGTTTCTTTGAATTTAATATTTTGATAGTTATTTGTTTCTTGAGGGAGGGAAGTATCGCTTTGTCGCCCCGAAAAATGTTACCTCAAGAGGACGGTAATTTTCTTGAGAGCGACTAAAATCCTTTCTTCCCGTAAGACACTAAACGTTTTCTCTCTGGCTTCAGTTTTAGTAAATAATTTGCATTTTACTGTGGAACAAATTTTATTGAAATATGGACATTCATATTTACAAAAACAGTCGATAGCCCAGTCGGTATAGGTTACAATTACCAGTAATTTGCAATATGGCTGATTTTTTTTATAAGTATCTTAAAGTATGTAAATTAACATTAAAAAAAGTTTACCAGTATATCGATTTCCTAAAGTCGAAAAAAAAATCGATTATCATTTTTTTTTCGATTATCCTTAATATTTCGAGCTGGGATAAAGATAGAGAAAAATAAAAAATACCACCGTGTAGGGGAGGTATTTTTTAACAAAAAAGGTCATAATATGTATTTATTTCGTCCGAGCAATGGTTTGTCGTGAAACAATTCGATAATGCAGGCATGTATTTTGCAGCAGGGGAAATCACTAAAAGGGGACATCTTATTCATATATGAAGCGTTGGCTCATTCTAAATTGGCCGAATTTTAATATATCGAATTGAAACTTGACGTAGGAGTTAAAATATATATTTTAAACATTTATGCTGAGTCTCAGCTTGTTATCTTGAAAATGACCCGATCTAGAGCCACTTGACTTATCAATGGGTTTCTCGATTTTAGGAGTACCGGACCCACCAATTCATTTTAAACAGCTCCAGTTTAGAAAATTTTCAAAATATCAACCTGAAAGTTCTTTTACAAATTAAATATATAGATTCAAACAAGATCAAGGAGTATAAACCTTTTTTATTATTTACTTTTCAAAGCACAAGTAACTTAAAAAAGTATAATTTTAGACCTTTTTAGATTTTTCATCAAAACGCTTGAGTTAATCGACTGCAGATTAGTCAATTTTTTAAATATAGTTTCATTGAATTATAATCAATGTTATGTCTCAGGTAATATGCCCATACCAATTTAAGATAGCCATTGTTTGTCCTGTGTATAAAAGTGGGTCAAAAAGTGATATAAATAATTATCGCCCGATTGCTTTGATAACTAACCTGGCTAAAATATTTGAAAAAGTTTTATACTCTAGACTTATTAAATTTGTCACTAAAAATGAACTGATCAATGCTAGGCAATTTGGTTTTCTAAAAAAAAAGAGCACAGATGATGCAATTGCATTATTGAGCAAATTTGTATATGAAAACTTAAGTAACAGTAATCCAGCAGTTGTTGCATTCGATACGGTGGATCATAGAATCTTACTAGATAAATTATACAATATGGGTATAAGAGGCGTTAGTCTGACTTTAATTGGCAGTTATCTTCAGGACAGGATTCAGTTTGTTAAGGTGAATGGTCGAATAAGTAATTCAAGAATAGTTGATGTAGGTGTTCCACAGGGCTCCATCTTAGGACCTTTGCTATTTTTACTATATATTAATGATTTCTTGGTTTTGCATCAAGAGCTTATATCTTATGCTGATGATACTGTAGTAACAATGAACAGCAGATCATGGGAGGAACTATCAAATGCTATGTCTTATAAACTGGACACTATATACTCTTGGTTGTATAAAAACAAGTTAATTCTTAACATAAACAAATCCTCTTATATTGCTTTTGGTAACTACGCTGACTCTGTGCCTAAAGGGAATGAAATTGATATTGTAATAAATGGAAATAGTTTAAAGAGAACCTCAAACTGTAAATACTTGGGAATTACTTATGACTCAAATGTGAAATGGGATGCTCACGTTGGAAATATAGTGAAAAAGGCAAAGTTTTTGGTCTATGTTTTCTATAGATTAAAACAAATTTTAACAAAAAATCAGTTATTACTTATATACTATGGACTATTTCATAGTTTAGCTGTATATGGAATAATCGGTTGGGGTGGACTATACAATACAGCATTGGACCAGTTAGCAAGACTCCAAAAAAGGCTATTCAATATCATTGGAATCAACGACCAAGATTCAAATAAACCATTGGATATAAAACAAGTGTTTGTTGCTAAAGCCATAACACGCCAGTACCAAGAACTTAAAAGTGAATTCTTAAGCAAGCCAAGAAATACTAGGTTTAAGAATATTTCCCTACCAAAACACTCTCTAACCATTGGGCAGAGAAGCTACGTTTACTATGCAGCGAAGTATTTCAATGAACTGCCAAATGATTTAAAATCGCTATCTTGTAGTGTAAATGTTTTAAAAAAGAAAATTAATAGGAAAATAAGTGGATTTAGCATAGATTAAATAAATTGAATGTGTAAGAAAGAAAGTTTTTTTTTTTAAATAAATATTTGTCAAGTGAGATAATCTAGGTACACTTTATAATAAAAACAATATACATCAATTTCAATTAAACTATTATTATTGTTATATTATATTGTATTATACTATTACTTACTATTATTGAGCGTGATTTCTAGCTCAATTTAATTTCTTCTCTTTTTTTATCTTTAATTTAGGGACCAACCTATGTACGGGCATTTGTGCCCCCTATAGGTCATTTATGTATTTATACACGTAAAAGGAATTATTGGTAATAAATAAATAAATAAATAAAACAAGATCAAGGAGTATAAACCTTTTTTATTATTTACTTTTCAAAGCACAAGTAACTTAAAAAAGTATAATTTTAGACCTTTTTAGATTTTTCATCAAAACGCTTGAGTTAATCGGCTGCAGATTAGTCAATTTTTTAAATATAGTTTTTAAAATAAGTATAGCAAAAAACAATTGTGTTTTTAACTTCTGTACCAATTTTTAAATCGATATGTTTAAAAATTTCGAAAATGGAGTCGTTGAATCCAAAGGTGTTATAGTTAAAACGAGATAGGTAAAACAGAAGGCCATTTTCAAGCACCTCGTTTTTAAAATTAACATGAAAAAATCGTTCATACTTACTAAGAATATTTATACTGGTGTACTCAACTTGTAAAACAAATTTGATGTTGATATTCCAAAAATTTACGAAACTGGAATAGATTGAAATTAGTTCGTGGGTCCAGTACTCCTAAAATCGAGAAACCCATTGATAAGTCAAGTGGCTCTAGATCGGATCATTTTCAAGATAACAAGCTGAGACTCAGCATAAACGTTTAAAATATATATTTTAACTCCTATGTCAAGTTTCAATTCGATATATTAAAATTCGGCCAATTTAGAATGACCCAACGCTTCATATATGAACGAGATTTCAACTTATAGTGATTTATTCTGCTGCAAAATACATACCTGCATTATCGAATTTTTTTCAGACAAACCATTGATCGGAGGAAATAAATACATATGACCTTTTTTATTGAAAAATACCTCCCCTACACGGTGGTATTTTTTATTTTTCTCTATCTTCACCCCAGCTCGAAATATTAAGGATAATCGAAAAACAAAATGATAATCGATTTTTTTTTCTACTTTGGGAAATTGATAGACTGGTAAACTTTTTTTATGTTAATCTACATACGGTACTTTAAGGTACTTATAAAAAAAATCTGCGGTATTGTAACTTACTGGAACTTTTGGTCTAAAATTACCCCTACCGACTGGATTATTATTAATGAAACAGAAAATACCTCTTAAAGTAGTAGCTCAGGGAAAAAATAAATTTGATCACGCAGCCGAACCGCTGACGTGAGTTTAGCGAATTTTTCAAACTAAGTTTATATGCGGTTCAACAAACTATTTGGGAATTGGTCTGCTCACAAAGGCGATGAACAGCTCCGCCTGTGTGTACGAATCGTATTAGTAGGACTTGTTTGCACCTCACGCTCTGCTTCATTCCGCTCGTAGTGGAAAAACTCGCTTTGTGAATTCGCACCTAGATCTTGGGGTCTCGGATTTAGGACAGCTTTTTGCCGGATTTTGCATCCCGGCCGTTTCACTCGAAACAGAAGCTGTTCCACGGTAAAATCCCCCTCACGATAAAAGTACCGAGAACTTTTATTGTAGTTTATGTTTCGATCGATTTTGGAGAACCAGACTTAGTGTAAGGTCGTGTAAAAAAAACAAAATGTGCAGAATATTTATTCTTACATAAAACCCAAAAAATTTTTCATTCTGGTACGAAAAATCTCAAACAGACTTTACTTCCGGACTTCAAAAGTGCTTCCGGTTGTTGGATCTTTTGGGTAACAAACTCTTCTAAACGACTAAGGTACCACTGGTGTACAATGCGGCCGTCAGAGTGTGAACAGGGTGTAGAAAAAGTCTGGAAACTGTTTAGTATTTCATATATAAAGAAAATTTGAAGGTAGCTGTGATTGAGGAACCTACTCTATGTAAAAATACTATTTTAATAAGAATTTTTTTAAATTATCCTCCACCTTGGATCTGCTATTTTAAATGCAACTTTGTTTTTTTAACAGGGAAGGTGATCATGTGATCTATCGTTTCGATGTAGAATTACAAAAGAAAACCAAGGGTGAAATTCGCACATCCGTATCTATAACCGATTAAAAATGGCGGCAAAAAAAAAAACAAAATCATGTTTTTCGATTTTGCCCCATTTTGCTGTACTATTTTTGTTAAAAATAGTAATTATTTTTCTTTTTGGATTCAGAATTAAATAAACTTTCAAACGATATGCCACACAACGATATTTGGGAGTATTTAACATTTTTGAGTTACAGCCGTTTTGATTTTTCCAAAATTGATTTCGAGTGGTTTATCCAAACATCGTTTGAAAGCTTATTTAATTCTGAATCCAAAAAGAATAATAACTGATAGTTAAAAAAACTAGTACAGCAAAATGGGGTGAAAATGGAAATCACGGTGTCGTTGTTTTTTTGCCGCCATTTTTAATCGGTTAAAGATATGGATGTGCAAATTTCACCATCGGTTTACTCTTAAAATTCTACATCGAAATAATACATCACATGACCACCGTCCTATTTAAAAAACAAAGTTACATTCCAAATTGCGGATAATTGTTTTGAAATCTTAATTAAATAGTATTTTTACACAGAGTAGGTCCTTCGATCACTTATACCTTCAAATTTTCTTTATTTACGAAATATTAAACCGTTTCCAGACTTTTTCTACACCCTGTGTATACATATGTGTAAAACGTTTTTAATGACATCCCAAATCGTGTACTGGGGACCATGGCCGGTGCTCATTAACTACTCCCTACCGTAAAAATCATTGCAATAGCTCATCTTTCCTATGGAAATTCGCTAATAAATATTGCACTTGTTGTGTTAAGGAAACTTGGGACAATTTTGTTCATATCAAAATCTGACATCTGTGTTTGCTTCCCTTGGCTGTAATCTGTAAGACATCTGTGACTTCGGTTTGTTGAAGACCACAAACAAATTTTATTTTAATATAATGGCAGTCGAAAGGAAAATTAAGCTTTTTCAGGCCTACGTTTATAAAGGTTTTGTCATTAGAACAAGTCTTTGAAGTTTCTGACTGAACCCCTTTTTTTAAGATTTCTTACAACATCAAAGAGACAGAAGTAATTAAAGAGAAACGCTCTCGCGGTAATGAAAGAGTGGGGGATCAGCATTTTTTTAGAGTAATTTTTTCGTCGATGTTTAAAATTTCTAATGTTCATAACTTGTGAACGTTTTGAGATATTTAGTCCTACTAATAAATATTTTGTGTGTAATTAGTTACTGTAAATATTGTTTTTATATATTTACTAGCTGACCCGGCAATGTTTCGCTATTGCTTAATTTGAAACTTTGAAAGCCTGTAATTCGTATCCCTGAGGGTCGATGTAAATTATAATGGGATTCTGCTCATTGCTTGATTTACCTAACCTAAAATTATATTCAGTTTTTGATCCAAATCAGTTGTTGATCAAAATCAGTTGTTGATCAAAATCAACTGTTTTAAGCTTTTCATACGAACAGCTGTTTCTGATAAAATCAAAAGAAATATTTCTTCTTCTTCCTTAAGATTGACCTTCCATAAGATTAACATTGAAACTTTGAGGGCCACTGGGGCGTAGCCCTAATGTCCTAGGACTTTGGTAAATGGCCTAAAACCTTCCCAGGGTTAACCTGTGTTACTATGCAAAATTTCAAAGCAATTGGATGGACGGTTTGGTAACGCATAAAGGACAAACATACAGACAAACGTACAAACATAAATTGAATTTTATATATATAGACTAGCTGACCCGTGGGGCGTTGCCCGTCGTGGTTGGTATTTTCAGTCTTTTTAACGTAATTCTATTCTTTTTAAGTGTTCAGTCAGTGAGTGGTATTTGGCTTTTATATATATAGATCTTAAATAATAAAAGCACTATTGTCATAATAATAAAAGATCTGAAATTATGATTTTAGTAACTTTGATCCCCCCAAACCCCTCCGAAAATTTATAAATTTTTCATACCCTTTCTTAGTGAGCACCTATGGCCCTAGAGGAAGCTACATACCAAATGTAATTTCAATCCGTTCTGTAGTCTTTGAGAAATCGTGATGAGTGAGTCATTGAGTGAGTGAGTGAGTGGTATTTCGCTTTTATATATATAGATTACTCATTTTACTCTACACTAAAGTTCTCTTATTTTGAAAATTCATTAAAAAATTTATTGATTTGCTTTACATTATAATTTTCAGAATCATCAAAACTTATGCTGTTTTATAACTGGGACAAATTTAAAATTGATAGGAAATTTTTTTTAATTTGTAAAAATCGACGACTAGTTGAACTTTTTTTCACGGCCTCGGCTTATGCGTCAACTCATTTTTTTAGGTCCGGTCCAATTGTTATCTTTTACGTTAATATAAACCCCTGTTTTAGCGTCAATAAATATTTTAACCGCTCGGTTGTAACGTCATGAATCTACAAAATACCAACGTCAAACTTTGAATTCAGTTTTCCCAGAACTCGAAAAATGTCAGAATTTCCCCTTTCCTTTGATTACGGGCCGCCTATTTTCTCCCTCCTCAGAATCAAACCGCTGAATAAACAATCTACGTATTTTATTCACACGTAAAACCTCCGGCGGGTCCCATCAAACCCCGGTTCCACTACAAGCAACACTGTTAACTCTCCCACCCCTCCTAAGGAACAATTCACACGGTATGCAGTGACAATCGTGTGTGCTGCGTATAACTAAACCCTTGATCTTGTTGGGAAAGTGTTCAGACAATAGAAAAACATGGCGAGACTAATCGTATAGCCTGGCGAGACATTTACGTAGTTGTGCTGAGACAGTTGTCCCCCCTCCTCCCCCCACCAGTAATGTTGACTTTAAAATTGTTGCGTGTTTTTTGATACACTAAGTTAATGTTTTACTAGGTACTGTAATTTTAGTGTTTTAGTTTGTTAATACACACTACACATTAAAACTTTACACATTAACCAATGTTACCTAATTTATAAGTGTAGGTGACCTCAGCTCCAATTATCGGGACCCTACTGTACATTAAAAGAAAAGTATAGTGTTTTTCTTTTTAATAAACGTCTTGAATAATGTTGCCAATAATAGTAGTACTGTAAACTTGTTTTTCCTTTCACTCAAGTTAACCAAAAATACGATTTCGTGTTGGTACAGCTTTATAACATCACCCGGACGTAGCATCAACATTTGTTCGGTCCCTTTGTTGACGCTATAACCGAGTTCAACTGTATATGTATTGAAATTTTTTTATTTCTGATGTTTTTTTGTAATCGGATGGTATGACGTGGCATGGTTTGTTTGGTCGATACTTGTCGGTTTGCGTTAAATATTTAAGTTGAGTTGATGGTTGCTTTTTAAGAAAGTTAAGAGTGTTTAGTTTGTTGCCATGTTCTATTTCTGGTGTAAAATTAAGCTACAGTGTTTTGTTGAAAAATACAAAATGGCGGAATGGCTAGTCTGGATAGGAAATGTTTAACAGACCAGAAATTGTATACACTTTTTTTATTATTTTGATAAGAGGAGTGAACTTGTGATGTAGAACAGATCCCTCATGAATAAGATTTCGAATAAAGGACAGACTGAAGAAAAATGTACGCTAATAACTATTGTTACAAACCGTTCTTATTCCAGTAAAGAATTACTGTGAAATTGTTTCAATCCGTTTAACCGAACACAATTGATTTTGTTTACAGCTCTTGAGTCATGTGCGGCTCCCGCTCATGTCTCGAGACTTCCTCATGACTGCCGTGGAATCGGAAACGCTCGTCCGTGAAAGTGCCGAGTGCAAGGAGTTGCTGTTGGAAGCGATGAAGTACCATCTGTTGCCCGAACAAAGATCTGCGCTCGCCAACGAACGCACGACCGAGAGAAGGCCTGAAGGCATCAAACCCTACGTATTCGCTGTTGGTCAGTTACTACATACAACTTAACTTTTAACCCTTTAATGAGTATATACAGTTTGGCAAACCGCACTTAAATACTAACGACATACTAGAACGTGATGCGCAAATATTATAATAGGAGTAGTGCCGTTCTGGGACGTCGTTTGTAGTGTTTTGCTGGCCTCACCACAATCATTCACTTTGAGACACTTTACTCGAAGTGAGTTTGATATGAAGTCACTGGAATGTCTGAGCAGAATAGGGCAAGGGATGGGTGATAGTAACATCCTTTTACCTTTTGCACTCTGACGCTTGGCTGCTACAAATGTTTTCATACAAAAAATACTAAAAACGTGAAAAGGGGACGTGCCTGTTCTTTTTATCCGAGTTTCATTAAAAATGTTTGGAAGTCTTAGGGTGGTTGAAACTAACCTTCCTCCTACACATTTAACCTAACCAACACCTTTCAATCGCCTCGTTAACTACATATTCCTATGAAAAACACTAAATATAACGACACGCTTAGTTCAAATGCGCGCCAGAAAATTCGTCCCAGGTCCGAAAGAACTGAGAACCACGAGCAAACTTTGGAGCAGAGAAAATAGCACAAGCATAGGTATATATAGTGGAAGAGGCCATTGAAAGGCATGAAAGAGGAGGAAGGATAATTTCAACTACGCTAAGACTTATAAAAATTTTTATTGAGATCTGGCGCTCCCTTTCCAGGGTTGAAAAAAACACCCAATATAGTTTACAAACTTTTTTTACAGAATAAAACATATTTTGCTTGTGTAAATGAGTTTCATCTAATATTATTTGAATTACAGTACAGTACACGAAGCAGATTTTCTGTAGATGCATGTTTTATTTTATTGTTATTTCACATTCTCCAGTTAACCTGAACTGGCTCTAGCCCTAGTCCGATTTTTATTTATTTTATTAATTTATTTATTTATTTATTCTTTTCATCACTTTTTCTGTGATTTATTCCATTGGAATATGTGACATGTCATATTGTTATATAAATAAAAGTACAAAATAATAAAACATACATAATATACACAAAATCACACATTAATTTACATACAAATTTGATTAAAAAACAAAAAATCAAAAAACACAGTTAATACAGTTTATGTATATATAATTATTGATTATAATATTTTAAAAACAAAAACGCCCTTCCTGACACCTGCAGACTGGGCTCAGGTACCTGTGGAAAGATATTCTTCCACAGAATAGAACACATTTTCTAGGAGGTAGCACCTGAGTGAACTCTTGAAACTGTGGGTAGAATCTAAGTTTTTAATATTTTCTGGAAGTGTATTAAACAACTTTATACCAGAGTAATAAATTCCGCGTTCAAAAAATTTAAGTCTATGGACAGGATATTGAAAAAGTTTTTGACGCAAACGGTATTTGTGGTAGTGCTGATTAATTTCAAATAAATTATGATTGCTCTTAAAGAAAATTAAAGTTTCGTAAATGCAAGGGAAAGTTAAAATATTATGTTTTTTTAAAAAAGATATACAAGATTATAATTTAGATGGAACATTGAGCGTAAAATTCTTTTTTGAAAACGGAATATTTTAATAGATTCAACAGAGTTCCCCCAGAATGCCACCCCATATCTTACACGAGAACTGACATAGGCAAAATAAACGGCTTTTATTACTCTTAAACTGGTCACAGAGGAAATCATCGATTTATCGAAATTCTACTATACCTACACTCAGTTCCATGTTCACCGTGCAGTACATGCCTTACGTGAGATAGACATACTACTACCATTACTGGGAACATCACATTTATTGTCAAGCGCGTTGCGTCAACTGTCTGTGCATTGCTGATGTTTTTTAGTTTGGATACCACGGCTTATGGGAGCTCTGTACTGCACTGTGAACGTGGAATCGAGTGAAGGTGGTAACTGAGTCAAAAAATTATTTGAAACGGGAAGCTTACAGATAATAATATCCATCATAAATTTACAATAAGTTAGCTTTCCGGTATTAACAATTCGATCACGTTAATTAGCTGAACGTCAAACGTGAGTTGAGCGAATTTCCTAAATTAAGTTTATATTTATTAGGGTTTCAACCAACTACTGTGTGTACGAAATATATTAGTACAATTTGTTTTCACATAAGCCTTCAGCTTCGACTCACGAGCTCCTTCGTGCTACTTGCAGTGGAAAACTCGCTTTGTGAGTTTGCACCTCAACCTTGCGGCCTCGAGTTATAGACTCACCGTAAGGGTCACTGCGATAGCTCATCTGTCCTATGGAAATTCGCTAATAATGGATGTATTCTAATCTTTCTAATTATGACGAATGGAGTTTGTTTTTTTGTAGCAGTACTTTATAAAAGAAATTATCATAAAATGTGTAGCAAATATAATAGTGTGGTTTGTTTGGGTTGCGAGCAGGTGGAGGGAGTCTGTTTGCCATACACAGTGAATGCGAATGTTACAATCCTAGAGATGATCGTTGGCTTCCGATCGCACCTATGTTGTATCGACGAAGTCGTAGCGGTGTAACTGGGCTCGGTAAACTTCTTTACGTCGTTGGAGGGTATGTATGGTTGTAATTAATACGTCTAATTTGAACATATAAAAACCTTACAGGGAAATGTCTTTGTGAGAAGGTGTTGTAAATAAGTTAGTAAATGTTTCTAAGTAGTTAAGACAGAGTTGGGCTGTTTTTTTGTATTTATTTATGTGCTAATTATACGATTCAATAACGCTTACTACAAGCAATAGAGTGTCAAACTTGGTTAACCGATATATATTACAATTTTCTATGTTTTGTCTACAGTAATTCATCAAATCCTATAAAAGCGAGTGTACGTACAAACATTCGTACATTAGTAACAGAATAGTGTAGCACATGCGCATGATCGTGTAATATAACTGTCATTGTAAAGACATTGAGCAGTCTACAGTAAACCGTACTTCAGACATATGACAGCTGATTTCACTGACCATCTGTAATACTTTAACAAAACCTAGCCTAGATTATACTTTGGGGTTGTGTTTACACGTTTATAACTTCAATCAAAACAAACTTCTTATAATGAATGGATGTTGGTTGTTTTTGTATACGAGTTATAGAACTAATGTAGGCTATAATATGCTATATGATCAGCTTTGAGGTTAGAAATCAATGAAAATGTAAGTAATTTGTCCAATACGTTTTTGTTTTCTTCATTCTTGACATCCGAAAAAAAATCAGACAAAACAAACACAAAACTATATTTAAAGTACAGTAAAGAGTTCTGCTATTCCAAACTAATTGGGACCGAACACTGTTCGGTTTAGCGGGAATTCGGAATAGGCGGATTCCATAAATAATATCAACGTATTGACTTGTTAAGGTGTAAATTAAGTGCGGGGACATCTGCGAGTGTCCGTTCTTTACAGTGTTGATCGGTTCGAAGGAAAGTGAGGAGGAGGTGAACGCTCAAACTGAACTCTTATCACACGTAGAAGCGGCAAATGCTCTTGATCTCGCCTTAGTGTAGGTTTACACCAACCGTTATTTTCCTTCCGTTGCGTTACGATTTGTTGTGTCCGTTCGTCCTGTTGCGTTGCGGGAAGGGATATGAACTGGCCGTTAGTACCGCATTATCTTGAAAAAAGATCGAGAAAAAAAATTCCTTCGAGTTAACGGAAACGGAGGAGAAAAATAAATGAAAGCAACTAACAGGTGGCAACAACACTACTAGTGCTTAGCTGTTGTATCTAATCTTTCTGAAAAATCCGGTATCCGTTTTACCGGACGCTTGTTACGGTAGCTTCCTTCCCGCAAAACAGATGGAAAACGTTAAGGAAACGGGGTTCGGAATAGCGGGACTCTACTGTATTTGGCTATTGGTCTAAATTATTGCTATTTGAATAGGATCTTCAAAATTTTAGCTTCTGTTAATTTATAGATATAGGCCTACGTCGATGAAATCTTTAGTGAAAATAACTGTATTTAAAATATTTGTGGTTAAAATTTTGATTTAAGTAGGATTATGATTCAAATGTATGACGTTTTGTTTTATTTTGCAAAAATTATTTCAGGTCTTTGAGTAAAACGTTTAATTGTATGCTCTGCACATTTACAATGCCGAATGTCCCTAACGGCATATAGCCAGTCAGATGTAGGTTGTTGTTTGTAGGCCTTAGTAATTTCTTTGTAAGAACGAAGTAAATATATACATTTTCAACGACTTTCTAACCTCAAAACAAGTCACATAGTCTACAGTAGTTTTTGAAGTTATATTTTTTCTCATGTCTATCAAATTAATGTGCACATCTGTATTTTGTTTGTTTTTGTGTAAAGTTGATTAAAATTCTCCGCAGTTAACAGAATTTCAAAACGGTTTAATTTAATTTTTTTGTTAAATCTCTAATGTAGACTCTATAAACTTATATATGCTTAATTAATTTTACTTTTCACCCTACGCAATCCGTTGAAAACGCTGAGTACTCAGTAATTTATTGATTTTATCGTAGGTATGATGGTGCTTCAGATCTTTCCTCAGCAGAATGCTATAACCCTCAAAACAACAAATGGAATGCTATCACACCAATGGGTACAAAGAGGAGTTGCCTAGGTAACTATATATTTATACGATACTGAACAAGAGTGTGCTAGTGATTCCACCTCATCTTACAGTACATTCGTAATTCCCCTTTAAAGGATTTGATGACCACACAGTTCATTTGTTTAACTTTTACATTACTGTATAACCAACGTTTCCACAGTGGTGTTTATTTAAGATTTGTATCTTGGATTTTGATAGCCATATTGTAAAATGTATTTGAGGAGAAATTTAGTTGATCGTTCATTAAGCTGTGTATATCAAATTTAACCCTTCGAGTGTCTGTAGTAAAACCTTAAGTGTTGCACTGTTTTTGGGTAAAATACGAGCTTTCGGTAAAAAGCTCATTTTTAGGCCAAGAAACATTTTTGGTGCATGAACTAATTTAGAAAATTATATAGAATATTGTGCTCTAAATAACAGTTACATAGTTTTGTTTTAATAATAATTTCTGAATATTCTCACCCAAAGTTAGAAAATGTTATAAAATTTGTCTTTTTCAATTTTCCACTATCAGAAATTCTACTTACACCTATGTTATAAAAAAACAGAATTGCCATTTTGTTCTAAATTTCATGTAGTTTCAGAGAATATTCACTTATATAGACAATATATAAACACACACACAAAGTTTGAGCACTAAAACAAAAACTATGTACACAGTGCTGACGACACTGTTTTTTGGGCGAAACGCAATCTTTCGGTATAGAATTCACTAAATACAATCTTAGAAACTAGGGACATAATTAATGCATCAAATTACTCAGAAAATTATAGAGAGTCTTGTAAAATATTCTAATTCATCTAAAATTAGGTTCATAGTTGTTATCGCTACCCGAGGAAAAGTCAGTCAATGAATAATCACTTTCAACTCCACCGTCAATATCACTTTCTAATTCACTACCTTCTTCTACAACAAATTTATTAATATCACTTAGATAAAATAAAACCTGAACACAAACTCTCACAATAAATACGTTTACTAACCTCAAGTTTGCTAACTAATAAAACGTTTACCAACCATTGTGAGAGTTTGTGTTCAGGTTTTATTTTATCTAAGTTACTTTCTCACAAGTCAAGCTCATTAGTTATTTTTTAATATCACTCACTTCTTCATCAATTAGTCGGTCAATTTCACTATCACGGAATAAATTTCTATTCATTTTTAATATAAAACGATCACTAAACACGTAACCAAAACAACGTCTACGTAGGTTAGCCCAAACCCTGAACAGCTGAATAGTTACTGAGTCATCAATCTGTTGCTGAGAATAATAAAACTACAAACCAAAAGATTCACCGTTTTCTGCAGAATCGATACAGTGTGTTTAGCGAAAGATGGGCACAAATAGCTGTTAACCTGTGACATAGTTAACAATCGTCGCTGCAGCGTCTACTACACGCATCTTACTGACAAATCATCGCTACAGCGATGACCGACACTCGGAGTGTTAAAGGCTTTATAAATCTCAAATTCCTCGATCACATCCATATATTTCCCTTTTTTGCACATGTGGTTCTAAGTTGGTTATAAAATCTGTATAAGAATGATTTTTGTCAATAAGTAGGCGTGCAAAATTTTACTTATTTCAGTTGATATTCTTTTTCAGCAGATGCTCTTTAAACCTTTGTTGAGAAGCTCTTCCCGTTTGGTTTATATAGAATTTATTACATCGGTCACATTTCAGTTAATAAATTCCTATTTTAAACTCTAGAGGTGTATCATGTTTATGGCTGAGTAATTTCTTAAATATTGTTGTGGGTTCAGAATGCCATTGTAAAATTGAGTATTTTTAAAATTATTTGTTTATATTTTTGGTAGCCTAATATATTTCCGTATTCACTTGCTACGGAGGTTTTCTTATCTTTATGTTCCAGTGGTCTTTATGTTCTTTTGTTTTTTGCTTAATAATTTATCGACCATGTGACTTTTAAAACCATTGGCCATGGCTATGTATTTAATATACTAGAGTCTTGCTAGAATTGGGGCCAAGAAGCCCTTCATCGGCCCAGGTCCTTTCTGTGGCAGGTTTAAGGAATATTGTTGAAATCTGGATGGAAAAAAGTTGGTACTCATACTCGAACAATGCTTGTAGATTGTAGATATTGTCTTAGATTGTAGATATTCTCTGAGCATGCCAAGTCAAGTACCCCTTTAAAAATGTGGCTGGTTTCAGAGAACTTCTGTTGATTCTGATCTCTTGGGATTGAAAAGGCTGTGCGAGTGTGAGGCTCTAGCATGCATTAGATTCGTGGTACTCGGAAGGGCTATTGTTAGCCCGGAAGAGTTGCGTGTACCTCCCAAGACTCTCCTTCGTTTTATAAGGGGCTTGGGAAGGATCTAGGAAAAGGAAAATCCTACCACATTAGATCCTCTTGGGTCACAGTGGTGGGGAAGCTACTATGGACTCCTTTACCACTAACAAAAGATACAGCCTACTGTTCTCAGCAAAGAATACTAATGGACGGTGTTTCACTGGTTACCCTTTGGTCGATAATGTTTACAGTTATACCATTCAACAGGAGATTAAACTACAAAAACTTATTTTTCATGTTTTTTTTTTTTAAATGTACTATTTTTGTAGGTATTTTATTTAAAATGTTTCAATAGCCGCCACTTTTTAAAGGATAAAAATTGTTATAAGTTGATTATCTTTTTCATACTAGGTCTTTGCATGTCGAGTAACTTCTATAATTTCAACTTAATCAGTAAGTGTATCTAGAGATGCAAATTATTTAGTAAGAAAAATAAAATAATTTGACCGCGCAGCTGAACCGTTGACGTAAGTTGAGCAAATTTACAAAATTAAGTTTGTATGTTTTAGGCTTTCAACCAACCATTTGGGAAATCGATCTACTCAAAAATGCGCTGAATAACTGCCTCGGTGTATGAAATATATTAGTAGAATTTGTTTTCACCTTAGCCTACAGCTTCGACTCCTTCGGAAAAACTCGCACTGCGAATTTGCACCTCGACCTTACGGCCTCGAATTATAGACTACTTCACTTCTAGTTTTTATGGTTTTGTACGCTTGATTCTGGTTAACCAAGCGAGCTATAAGGTCGTGTAAAAAAACAAAATGTGCAGAATAATATCCCACATTAATTTTTTTAGATAAAACCCAAAAAAAGTTTTATTCTAGTACAAAAAGTATATTAAAAAATAGTTACTTCCGGTTGTTGGACTTTTTGGCTTAGACAACTAAGCTTTTTGGATTTTTTTTAGCGACTTAGACAACTATTGTGAGTACCAAATTTAGGCCAAATCGGACTTAAGATGCGGTCGTTAGAGTGCGAACACACATACACACACATATATATATATATAATTAATACACTCCAAAACCAAAATCGGTGCTCATTTCCTACTCCCGACCTTAGGTCTCACTTAAGAGTTACTGCAGTAGCTCATCTTTCCTACGGAAATTCGCTAATGATAGATAGCTGTAAAAGAAGCATTTCCGGACATATGTTTATCGGTAGTTTTTTTCTTATTTTGACCTGAATGTCCACCCTCTTAATTATCCCTGCCAGAATCACACTGTATAGTACAAGCGTATCCTGTCCTACTAACTAAATGTCTATTTTATATTTAGTCTTAAATCTGTATACTTAACTAGTAATGTGCAAATCATATTTCAGGTATATGTGGGTTTGATGGACTGCTTTATGTATGCGGTGGCTACGACGGTGCTTCGTGTTTAAGCAGCATGGAAAGGTATGACCCTTTAACAGGCGTATGGAGTTCATGTCCTGCTATGGCCACTCGCAGAAGGTACTGCCGGATAGCAGTTGTCGGTAAGTAATGTACGATCTACCTAAATAAAACATTGTAGAGTTATTTATTTGCAAAACGTACTTGGCATGAATTTCTTACTCAGAATGATCTGTGATGTTCAATAGAAAACTGTGTTTACGCTCTGGGAGGCTTTGATTCGACCAATTACCAGTCGAGCGTCGAACGTTTAGATCCGAGAGTAGGAAGATGGGCCGGAGTGCCCGCAATGAGCAGTCGCAGATCTAGCTGCGGCGTGTCGGCTTTAGACGGATTGCTCTACTGTATAGGCGGCAATGACGGTACGATGTGTATGTCTAGCGGAGAGAGATTTAATGTCAGACGAAATGCATGGGAACCAATAGCTGCAATGCATTCTAGGAGGTATAGTAGTTGCTTTAATTAATTAGTTGCTA
>JAGFPH010005136.1:0-53698 GCA_018207615.1 Philaenus spumarius
AATTTGTTTCTTTGTATGTAGGGGGTAATCTTTGGAATTACTGAACCGATTGAAAAAATAATCTTACTAATAAAAAGCTTCACTAGCCCTGAGTAACATTTTTTATTTCAATATTAATTTGTAAATTTAGTCGGTAAAATTCTTAGGTTAGACCTAGACTGATGAACCGACGCATATTTCTTGAATGTATTTACGTTCATTGCCACAGCAACCGATTGATTAAAATAACAGATAAATAGCCGTTTGCTCTAATATTTACATTAACAGCTGATTCAAACTTCGGAATTATTTCTAACTTTTAGGTTAGGTTTTTATTAAAGTTTAGACCTGAGCGTTGCTGGTTCTTCTAACCTTTCTTCTGCTGTTATGAAATATACGAAACAATTTGATTTGAACATTTAACATTATTTACCGTCTTAGCTTTGGGGTTATTATTAATCCTACAACTTTATTGTAAAGAAAACATAACACGATTATATGTATAGAATGTTCCAAAGGAGTTGGCGTGCGGAGCACGCACGGGTTTCCCCTAGTTTTACAATAATTTGATCACGCAGCTGAATCTCAGACGAGAATTGCGCGAGTTTCCAAAATTAAGTTTACATGTTTTAGGGTTTCAACCAACTATTTGGAAAATCGACTGACGAAGGCGCTGAATAACTGCCTGCATCCGGTACGAAATATATCAGTAGAATTTGTTTCCACCTCAAACCGGTGCCCTCGGATTATGCACTGCTCCGATGCACTTGCAGCAGACAAACTCGGTTTCGTGGTTATTTTAGGCTACTTTTATGTATTTTACGTTTTTATCGATTTTTGGGAAATCAGACGGGCTGTAAGGTCGTGTGAAAAACAAAATGTGCAGAATAACCTCCTGTATTTATTTATTTAGATAAACACCAAAAACCTTTCATTGTAGAACGAAAAATCTCAAAAAATCCTTTCGGCCAAAAAACGTCCATCCCTTTGTTGTATTATTAGCGAATTTCCATAGGAAAATGAGCGATTGCAGTGAACCTTATGGTAAGACCTAAGGTCGGGAGTAGCAAATGAGCACGGATCATGGTCCCCAGAATACGTTTTGGGGTGTCATTAAAATTCATATTTTTATATATGTGTTCGCACCCTAACGGCCTCATTTTAAGTCCGATTCGATCCAAATTTGGTGCACATGTTGGTTGTCTACGTCGCTCGGACTAGTTTGTTAGCCAAAAATAATCGAACAACCGGAAACACGATTTTTGAAAGGAAGAACTATTTTTGGGGATTTTTCCTTTTTGGGAATAAATGTTTTTTAGAGTTTTTTTTAACAAATATAAATGTAGGATGTTATTTTGCACTTTCTGTTTTTTTACGCGACCTTATAGCTCGCTTGGTTCCCCCAAAATCGATCAAAACGTGAAATACCATAAAAGTACCCGGTTCAAAGCCATGTGGTGGATTCTATTGCGGGATTGGCGTGCGAAGCACGCAATGCATTGTGTATTGAAGATACTCCCAATACGGGGGTTGGTGTGCGAAGCACGCAATGCTTTGTAATTGAAGATGCTCCCAATACGGGGGTCGGCGTGTGAGGCACGCAATGCTTTGTGTATTGAAGATACTCCCGATAGGCGGAATGGCGTGCGAACCATTTTGCAGCTATTCAGCACCGTCGTGAATAGACCTATTTCCCAAATTGTTGGTTGAAACCCTAAAACATAGGCCTATAAACTTAATTTTGGAAATTTGCTCAACTCACGTCAGCGGTTCAGCTGCGTGGTCGAATTATTTAATTTCTTCATTGGCCTACAACATAACTTGCCTCGGAATGCAACATTTGGGTGAGCCGTTTTTACTAGCGAATTTCCATGGGAATATGAGCTGTTGCAGTAACCCTTATGGTAAGGCCTAAGGTCGGGAGTAATAAATGAGCACCAATCATGTTTCCCAGAAATTGTTTTCGGTTGGCATTAGAAATTGTATATATATGTGTTCGCACTATAACGGCCAATTTTACGTCCAATTTGGTACACACGTCGTGGTTGTCTTTGTCGCTCGTACTAGTTCGTTAGAAAAAAAACCCAACAACCGGATACCCGTTTTTGACAGTAATTTGAGACTTTTCGTATAAGAATGCATTTTTTTTTAAATTTAGTATATCATTCTGCACATTTTGTTTTTTTTTTACACGGCCTTATAGGTCTCATGGTTCCACCAAATCGATCAAAATGTAAAAAAACAATAAAAGTACCCGGTTCAATTCCACGTAAGAGATTTTACCGTGGGGCATCTTCTGATTCGATGCCGACGACCGAGTTTTTCCGCTGCGAGTGGAACGAAGGAGCGAGTGAGTCGAAGCTGGAAGCTTAGGTGTTAATAAATTCGACTAACATTCAGTACACACATTTGAGTAGATCAATTTAAATAGTTGAATGGTTGAAACCCTAAAACATATAAACTTAATTCTGGAAATTCGCTCAACTCACGTGAGCGGTTCCAAAATTAAGTTTATATGTTTTAGGGTTTCGATCGTTTATTTGGGTTATTTATCTACTCACAAAGGCGCTGGACAGCTGCCCATGTGTACGAAATGTATTGGTATAATTTGTTTGCACCTGAGCATCCAGCTTCGATTCACGCGCTCCTTCGTTACACTCGCAGCGGAAAAATTCGCTTTGCAAGTTTGCACCTCGACCTTGCGGCATTGGGTTATGGACTGCTTCGCTTCGATCGCAGCGTACAAATTCAGATCACGTCGGCCACGTGGATTTCAACCGGGATACTTTTATGGTATTTTACGTTTTGTTCGATTTTGGGTGAACGTGGTAAAAAACAAAATGTACAGAATAATCTCCTATATTGGTTTTATTAGATAAAATGCCAACAAAGTATAATTTCTATCACGAAAAATCTCCAAAAATAGTTACTACCGACGAAAAAACTTGCTACCAGTTGTTGTATTTTTTTTCTAACGAATTTGTACGAGCGACTTAGGAGCCCCGGGATCCTTCTGCCAGTGAAGTTGTAGGCATGGGTCATGGTGTTTTGTTGCTGGCCTGTCTCCGGTACTGATTTTATTCACTGCAAGCCGCTAACAGTTTTCTGTCTCATCGAAGTTTAGACGGCATCTTAAAGCCGTTAGGGAGGTCCCTAGACGTTGCTACGTTCTCCCCAGTGCCTGGAGAGGGAGGGGGAGGATTGTTCGGTGAGTATTCTCTTTTTTGAGCGAGTCCCACGGTACCTCTTATTAGAGAGGGCTGCGTAAATGCATTCCGTCCTACCGAAAAAAAAACTTAGACAACCAACATGCGTACCGAATGTTGACCAAATCGGACGTAAAATGCGGACGCTAGAATGCGAACACATACACACATAAAAAAAGACTTAGACAACCAACATGCGTACCGAATGTTGACCAAATCGGACGTAAAATGCGGACGCTAAAATGCGAACACATACACATATATGTGATGGCCCACATGAAAAAGGACCTTCTGATACACATGGTCAAAACTTAGTTATTAACATTTCTGTACAGAGCTCATTTTTCTGAACATATGGGTGTTTAAAAAATATATCAATAAAATATGAACATTACGTGATTTTAAATATACAGTATAATAATATAAACTTGGTATAAAATTGTTAAGATTTTTTTGTGTGAATAGATCCATAATTTTTAAATATTATTAAAAAACGTAGTTGGGTCTACAGGGTGTTATATAAATTTATGAAAAAGTTGGTTTCCGGTTAAATCGCATTAAATGTTTGCGTTTTCAAACTTAGCTTAAAACTGAGACTTTTGAAATTTTATACTTACATATTTGTTATCTGATTATTTAGAATTTGTTACACATGTTACCTAGAAACATGGTAAGTAATAATGTTTTTTTAATTACCACAATATTTGAAAAGGGAAAAATTAAATAAAAAATTTAAAACTTTGAAATTATATAAATTTGTCTACTAAAACGTATTTATAAAACCAAATAATACATTTCATACTAATAATTATACTAGAAAGGTTGCAATTCCTTAAAAAATGTTACTTATGTGCACACAATTAGGCCTACTGTGTGTTGTTTTACATACGATCTTACAAGACTTTTTGACCGTTTTTGTTTTTAGTTTTGCTTGTGCTTAGTTTATTTTTCCTGTTATTTTAGGGAGCGGTTTCTGCCTTTTCTTGCTTAATAATCTCTGCAATTTTGACACCCATTTCAAGAAATCAACATTAAAACAATCCAATATTCAAGTACATCCAATGTTTTGGCTTGAGCCATTGCAGCAGACGATTGCTGTTTGTTGTTACTCCAAGACATAACAACACCGTTGGGTGAAGCCATATAAAATTAAAACTTGATATTGCAGAGTTAAATGACTGTTAGAACATTATAACACCTTCTATAATGTAAAATTCTTGAAATTGGATAGTTTTGAGAAAGGGGACCTTATGATACACCATGCAAATTTACATTGTGTATCATAAGGTCCCTTTTATTTTTTGTGCAAAAGATTTAAATTTTCAATATTAAACCTTCTTCAAATACGAAAAATGCTTTATAACATATGTTTTCTAGCACAAAAACATATGGTCTAGCCAAAACTAACGAAAACATAAAATCGATATTTTTGACGTTAATTCACTAAAACTGCTGTACTGGAAATGTTACTTATGTGTATCATAAGATCCTTTTTCCTGCGGCTCATCATATATGTAGAACATTTCAACTACAATCAAAACGTGTTCTTGGGACCATGATCGGTGCTCATTGACTACTCCCGACCATAATGGTCACTGCAATAGCTCATCGACTAAAGTAAATTAACCGAGGCAAATACATAAAGCAGTTTTTATTTCGTATAACGTATCCTGAAAAGTTGGAAGAGAGTCTAATCAATCATATCTAATTAGCCGAAATGTAGCGACCGCCCTGGGCAAACTAAAACTGACCCTTCTATTGTGAAGGTGCATTATCCCAGACCACCCTTGTAAGACTGATGGTGTTTTAAGCAGTAATACTGTTGACGTTCCATTTATCATTTCAGAATTATAATGTACGGCCCGTTCGAAGCTACATGGAACCCCAAAAGAGTACATTTTAAGAAAAAATATCAACACACCATATTTGTAGCCCTTTTAATTTCCTATCGGATGGTGTAACTGTCAAAAGAATCGGATGAAGGATAATAGTTAAGTTAAAGATACTAACAGCATATATTTCACCACGACATTGTTGTATTTGCTGTGTTGGGTAAAGAATGCCGGGTTAAACAAACCAATTATTAGGCCCTACACATAACTTAACTACTATTCTTTACCCGATTGTTTTGACAGTTACTCCATCCGATAGGGAATTAAATGTACATGTTTCTTGACATTTTCTGTTAAAATGTACTGTTTTTGGGTAATTTAATTTTGAAACGTAGAAACAGCTGCCATTTTTAAACGCGTGATAGTATATAATCGTGTTTTCCCATTAATACAGATCATTGTTAGTTTAAACAGCATGATAAGTTTGAACTTAATGGGTCAATGTTCTCTAGATATGAATTATTTAGTAAAAAAAACTAAAATGACGGATATCCGGAAAACAAAGCGTTTTAGAAAAATATGTTATTCTTGGTTTTATCTTTATTTCGACCAATAAAACCATTTCCCCAAATTTGGCACTTTTCTTACGTTACACCCTGTATTCATTTATCTCAGTAACTAGGTTCTAACCGATGTTTAACCACTTTGCCTCCCGTATTAGTAATTAGGGCAAACCCCTGCGTGCCCCGCACGCCAACCCCGTTGGAACTTCTATACAGATAATCATGGTTATTAAAAAACCCCAAATCTAAGATGGTAAATAATGTTAAATGTTCAAATCTAATTATTTCGTATATTTTATAACAGCAGTTATAATAAAAAAGATAAAAAGAACTAGCAAAAAGAACTCGAGTCTACGCTTTAACAAAAACCTAACCTAAAAGTTAGAAATACAAATAATTGCTTCAAAGTTTGAAATCACCTGTTAATGGAAATATTAGAGCAAGCACCTGTTGTATCTGTTATTTTATTCAATTGGTTGCTATGGTAATAAATGTAAATACACATGTGTTGGTTCATCAGTCTAGGCTTAGCCTTAGATTTTTTCCGACTAAATTTACAAATATTGAAATAAAAAAATGTTTATAAAAATGAATTATAGCCTATGTAACTCAAGGATAGTGTGCTTTTTATTATTAAAACTATTTGTTCAATCGATTCAGTAGTTCCAGAGATTACCCCTACATACAAACAAATACATTTTACCTCTTTATAATATTGATACAGATTACAGAAATAATTTAATCTCAATATTACTAAAGAAATTAGTTAATTATACTTCTATTTGTTTTGAGGTTACGGAGCTACAATTATTGTAACCTATGTTTAACACTTAGTATAATTACCCAGACTGAACTGGGGACCTTAAGCTTGACGATATTTTCCCACTTCCTGCTTGACTTAGGGACATGCGTTTTTCGACAAAAGATGGGTATTTTGATGTAATTTAAGCCCACAAATTTGTTTTCATATATTTCCAAAATTTTTGTCAACAACTCAAAAAAACTAACAATTTTTAATTACCTCGCTGCTGACGAAAAATGGACCGATTTTGATGTATCAGGTCTTAAACTCTTCATAAGACTTTATATTTTTATAATCATATGGTTTTGTATTTTTTTTAATTTTTAAAATACTCTTTTTACCGTTTTGTCGATAAATTTTGCAATTTTGATTGTATCAAACCGCAATTTGCTGCAAATTAAAGAAGAACCAAATAATAGTATTTAAAAAAATCCCAATAGCTCAAACAAGGCAAATTTTATACCTCACTATTAATAAAAAAAAAAATCAAGATCGTTTCAATATGGAGGATCCAAGATGGTGAACAATTATTAAAAACCAACCACAGTGCAGATTTGTTTAAACTCCATGTAGCAAAGTAGAACCACTATTTTTTCTGCATCAAAATACATTTCAGATATACAGTGTAAATCCGTTTAAAACTAAAATACCACACTGTATACTAACATCACATATTAGTCTAAATATAATTTTAGCTCTACCTTTATATATTTACTTTCTCTGTGTAAATACTTGTACAATGCATATCAGTCACTTCATTTCTTCAATTCATAAAGCAAATGATGTGATTTACAATACAAACATCTACATACAGTTCCTGTCTGTGTTTACACATGGGTTGGTTCTTTATTTAGTTGGTACAAAATAACGTTGCTGTTTCTAGAAATATATTTACATGTGTATACATTCAATTTGTATTCTGTCCGGCCAGGTTAATAATACACGCTAACCCGTTGTAACTTCTATACATATAATCATAAGGATTAATAATAACCCCAAAGCTAAGATGGCAAATAATGTTAAATGTCCACATCTAATTATTTCGTATTATAACAGCAGTTATAATAAAGATTAAAAGAACCAGCAAGTCTAAACTTTATAAAAACCTAACCTAAAAGTTATAAATACAAATAATTGCTTCAAAGTTGTAGCGTTTGTAGAAACGTATATCCAAGTAATTTTTGAATTCGCGCGCCAAGGCCAATTCAGTTGGCAACATTGTAAGTAGAACCAGTCTGCCACTCTCAAACAGCTGTTAGCTACTTGGTTGGGTATAAGCCGGCCGTCCTTGGTTATTCATCTTTCTGCAGTGGCCTGACTATGTAATCTGAAAGCGACAACACGATCTACTTTGGACTAAACCGAAGCTATTTAAATGTAATGCCGTCTTGGTAAAAATTAAGCATCGGTAAGCCAGTTTCATTTAACATGCGTTAGCGAGTTGTTAAAGTATTCTTGTGACGTGTTTTACGGCGTTTCTAACCAAATTGTCTGACCTTGCCTAAGGCCTATTTCGCTACTAAATATGTCTACCGACTAAGTTATCCATCTATCTTCTACCAGGTAAAGTTCAAACCTAAATTACACCCTGAGTTAGCTATAATAATATGTATTGTGTGAATTTTAATTGTAATATTTATCTACACTTGCAGAGTAAATTATGTCATAACTTAACTTCATTTTTTTTATTAGCCTATATTTTACATAGCCTATCTGTTTTACTTTACGTAGCCACAAGCCTTAAACTATTTGCATTATAAGCTTTAGAAGCCTTTTTAAGCCTTATAAAGGTGTAATAGTGTGTATTAAAGCTCTGTTTTAAATATTTCTTTGTAAGCCTATAAATTAGTATACAGTTCTATACACGAGGCTAAATTACAGTTTCATACAGGAAAATATATACAGTTCTATACACGAGGTTAATTTACAGTTTCATACATGAAATAGTTATGCAACTTTATACATGTTTTTAGCCATGCACTAAAACATGTGTTTTTTCCTTATAGTGAACATCACTGGTTCAAGTTTTACATGGGTTAATCATCCTACAAGTTTTGTCTTCCATCTTCGAACAATAACAACCAGCTAATATGAAAACTTTCTGAGTGTTGCTAGAATTTTTGAACTGTCTGTTACTTAAAATATGATATCTAAATAATAAAGGCTTACATAGTTGAAAAAGGCTACAGTAATATTTTTTCTTATATAATAATAATTGGGTGGTGCAGCTATAGCATATTTCGGACCTTAGCCCTAAGGGCTCTATATTAGAAAATTTAATTACCTTTTTTTTAATAGAGAGACGTCTCATATTTTTTTTTATTAATTAATTTTTACCTAGTGTTAAGTTTGGCCATAGATATAAAATTATTATCAAATCCATGGTGAATGTATTCAATTTTGTAAATTTGTAAACACTACTAGTTCGTAATTTGTATTTTTTTTTATTGTAAACAGGGAGGGTTTTTCAAATTTTATTTTGGGGAGGGTTTTTTCTTTTTAAATTTAATTAATTAATATATATATTTTGTAAACATTTTCTTTGAAAATCAATTGTACTTAAGGGCATGTCAATTTAAAATTTTATTATTTAAGGGCGTATAATCTTTTGTATTTCAATTTAAAATAATATTTTAATAAACAAATTGTTTATTTAGCGAATTGTATTTGTTTGGCATTTCCTGTGAATAGCTAATTCAGGTGTTTCTTGAAAACCTTTCCAAAATGAGGTAAGGCTACAGTTCTTTTTTTATCTTTAGAAGGATTTATCATCTTTATTTCTCCCTTATGTATGTACCACCCTATTTTGACACAGTACGCTTTCCGTTTTGTTTGTTCCCTTTGAGGATGGTACAAAGTTTGAAATCAACTGTTAATAGAAATATTATAGCAAACAGCTGTTTTATCTGTTATCTTATTCAATTGGTTGCTATGGTAATAAATGTAAATACATATGTGTTGGTTCATCAGTCTAGGCTTAACCTTAGATTTTTTCCGACTAAATTTACAAATATTGAAATACTGAAATGGACATTGTGCTTCCTCATTTCTTAAGTTGTGTTAAAATAGTTTACTTGGTAATACCTCTGAAATATACATTGTGCTTCCTCATTTCATACATTGTGTTTTTATTCAATATTTTCTATACTTTTGAAGTGTAAATCAGAATATCATCATAGAAGTTTACACTTCTCCCGTGTGGTCTTTAGCACACCTGGATTATTTTAAATAACATTTTTGATGAATGAGATTGTAATGAGAGTTTAACACCCATCCATGGGTTTTATATGAGCAAGGTATAAAAGTACACCAGAAAAAACTTGTATTAGTTTAATTAAACTGTAATATTTGTGTTTGGAGGGAAATTCGTCTATAGGTTTCTAGCAATACCGATACTGCCTTCCCCTCTTATTTAGGACATCCTACAGACCAAACCGAATCTTATGAACTATATTTGGAATTTAAGGCTCGCATCTAAAATATACGGAATTTCATAAAAACCTTTTGCAAAGAAAATCATAATAAATGTTAGGTTCAGTGTAGCAATTGATTTAGGTAGTTCGAACAAGTTGGGTGAAAGAGTGGTCGGAACCGCCGGTGAAATAAGAAAAGTTTTAATTGCATGCGATGCAGACTACTTCAGTCGTGTCAAAGTTTAGTACCTCCTTGTTAGTTAAGACGAAAGAAGTGTGCTTACAATAAGTGTGTAGAATTGTGTGAACATTTTGTTGAAGTCATATTTCTATTTAAATTAATGTTTAACTTATTTAATGAATGAGTATAAAGCATTTTACATTTTGTTTGCATAACTTTAAAATGTTAAGTTTCAAGTCTATTCCACTTTTTAAGTTGATAAGTAACAAATATCAGCTGTGATAGAAGTGTTGAATTTGTTGTATTGTTAATTATCAGTTACTATGAGAAACACCTGCGTGCTCCGCACGCCAACCCCGATGGAACCTTCTATACACATATCATTTCTTTATAATAATAAAGGTCTAGGATTAATAATAACCCCAAAGCTAAGACGATAAAATAATGTTAAACGTTCAAATCAAATTATTTTGTATTTTTTATAACAGCAGTTATAACAAAAGTTAAAAGAACCAGCAAGACTCAGGTCTACACTTTAATTAAAACCTAACCTAAAAGTTAGAAATACAAATACATAATTGCTTCGTACCGGACGCAGGCAGTTATTCAGCGCAGCGCCTTCGTGAGTCAATTTTCCAAATGGTTGAACTCTAAAATATATAAACTTAATTTTGGAAATTCGCACAATTCCCGTCTGAGATTCAACTGCGTGATCAAATTATTATAAAAGTGGGGGAAACCCGTGCGTGCTTCGCACGCCAACCCTTTCGGAGCCTTCTTTACACATAATCATGTTATGTTTTCTTCACAATAAAGGTGTAGGATTAATAATAACCCCAAAGCTAAGATGGTAAATAATGTTAAATGTTCAAATCAAATTATTTCCTATATTTTATAACAACAGTTATAATAAAGGTTAAAAGAACCAGCAAGGCTCGGTCTACACTTTAATAAAAACCTAACCTAAAAGTTAAAAATAAAAATAACTGCAATAAAACCGTACAAGTGAGATAACATCGACCAAGACTTGGAGCGATCAAGGTAGCTCAGTTGGCAGAGCATCACGACGGAAACGTGAAGGTCCCGGGTTCAACTTCCGGTCTTGGTCTATGTTTTTTCACTTGTAATTTAATTAAATATCCCTTGCTGAGGAAGTGTGTAGGCGGAAAAAAATATTAATAACACCACTGTAAGCTGCAAAATATTGAGATTGCTTTCAATGTCTTATACACGAGGTATTAAATCTGTTAATTCAATAATTGCAGTAAAACCATACAAGTGAGATAACATCGACCATAATTGGAGCGATCAGGGTAGCTCAGTTGGCAGAGCATTACGACGGAAACGTGAAGGTCCCGGGTTCAACTCCCCGGTCTTGGTCTATGTTTTTTCACTTGTAATTTAAGTAATTTAATTTAATTACAAATAATTGCTTCAAAGTTTGAAATCAGCTGTTAATGGAAATATTTGATCAAGCAGCTGTTTAATCTGTTATTTAATTCAATTTGTTGCTATGTAAATACGTGTTTGTTCATCAGTCTAGGCCGAACCTAAGATTTTTTCCGACTAAATTTACAAATATTGAAATAAAAAATGTTTTTATTAAAATGAATTCTAGCCTACGTTAGTCCGGGATAGTGTAGCTTTTTATTAGTAGAACTATTTTTTCAATCGGTTCAGTAGTTCCAGAGATTATCCCCTACATACAAACAAACAAATTTTACCCCTTTATAATATTAGTATAGACAAGGGGCTCCGCTCCTGCTCAATACCTGTGGTGAATCCAATGCAAACAAATTGTAGTATACTATGGTATTTTCATTGAAATGACTATTAACGGTGACCTACACATAGCTAATGTGAGCCAGGGATACGGCCATCACCACTAATTCGAATTACGGCATGCATTTTAATTTCACGATTAATATTTAAATCATCAATAATTAAGATTCAAACAAATTTTTATATTACTAACTAAAGGAAACAAAATAATATGTAACACCAATGTTTGTCTTATAGTAAAATAAACTCTTTGTTTTCTTTTAATTAATAAAAAAAAAAATTGTTAGCTGTGATGAAATTATGTGAAGAATTCATGCCTCTGAATTAAGAGACAAAACAGAAAAAAACCGGAATATACAAAATCACTTGCGACGATTGCCCAAATTTTTAAATCGGCCAAACGGGTACGCCCTTTCAAAAACCGTTTCAAGGAACATTTACCCTCAACAAAGGGAAAACCCAAGAAATCGAAATATGCTGAACATCGATAGTTGCCACAGTTACTCAAACATCGACAGTAATATGGAAATAACGCACATATGTAGTAAGGGACGATACACGAGTGCCTTGGAGGAGTTCGAAATTTACAAAGCGTTCAAACTACAACCTATTCGACAGCGTCATCAAAATGCAACAATAGGAACTGTTTAGTCAAAGTTAGATAACGAGATAAGAATAAATAGCCAGTCGCGATCGGTTCGTAGGGGAGTACGTAACGACCGATGTAAATTATTTTAATTCTGCGATCGTGTGAACATAAATGTGTGTAAAAGTGTTATGTGTTGTTACGTATGTACTGTGTATGTTTTATTGACAAGATCCATATGGAACGATTTTAATAAAAACTAAAATTCTTTATAAGATCTGAAGATGGACCCACGAAGCCCGAAACTGCAGTAATCTGTAAATCAACGAAAGGATTAGTTGACGTGCCGAAAGAAAAGGTAATTTATTTATTGATAATCGTGTTTGGGTTCATTGTAGGCCTAACCTAAAATTTTGCTACGTTTTGATCCAAATCAGCTGTTTTATCTACACTAATATTACAATTACTTTTGTTTGCCTTACTGGACCGGGTATATTACATTTCATAAATACCTTTACTTCTGGTAAAGGTATTTCATCATACCACTTTTTATAAAATATACAGGGTGGCTAAAAATTAACTTGGTCCTCTTGAATTGTTATTTGTTGATATATTTGAACTGTTTCCATCTATTAAGTACAAACAAAAGTAACTTGTTCAAACAATCAAATATTTATTTAAACAATTTTAAAAATTGAAAGAAATGTTGATGGTACAGTTTTGGTTATTCGATATGTCAATCCCCTAATTTCTAAGTTTCTTTTGTAAAGCCTGGACGTTTTCAGAATGACAACAATGGTTAAACACATTTTGTGTATCCGTTTGAAAGTCAGGTGCTCTTTCCAATATTGATTCAGGAATATTAATACATATTAATGTATTTGAATCAGCCATTATAAGTACGTTTATACTTTTACCTATAGGCTAATAAAGTAACAACACCAAAGGTTTGTTATTGTTTCATTTGTTTCTGTTGCTAGAAACAGTCAGCTGTTTAAAAATTATTTAATGGAATACGGTAAGTAGGATAGCAGCGCTCGTGGTGACAAATCTTGAAACCTTCTTTCCCGGCCTAGTACTTTTTACAGTCTTACCCGGACTGTTTACCCGGCTTATCGGGAATCGATTGGTTTCAATCACAGCTGGTAGTCTGAAAACGATGGTTTATTGCGTTGGTATGATGAAAAAAGTATTTACTTACTGCTAGCAGTCCTGTTTATAGTTTCAGATGACGACCGTTTCGCCTATTTATCAGGTATTATCAAATCACTTTACAAATTCTAATAAATAAAAAATGAACATTAACTGGCACTAATTTTCAATTAATTAACATTTAATTTTCAGTAGTACTGATGCAACGGTAAACAAGTGCACGTAAGAATGGAACTAATATAAAAAAACAAAGTGTCACGTTCTGCTTGTGCAATGTACAACTGTTACTTCACCTGTCTGATAAACGTCTAGTGAATACATTTGTTCCTTTCCGCCCGCAAGGAACTGCGTGAGCGACAGTGCTTTCTCTTCTTAGCAGATTCCTACGTCGCATACGAACAACCAAGCCGCTGGAACTGTGAAGCGCACAGTCCCGTAAAACGATTTTTGTATCTTTTTCATAAACTGGGGGATGGCTACTGACTTTAAGCTTATTAAATGTTATCTATAATAACAAGTGAAAACAGGGGGTGCTGTGGTTCCCACAGTGCCTATACGCTAGCCGCCACTGATGAGTAGCATAATATGAGTATCACCAACGGGTTCTTGTAACCACTTCACCTAACGTGGAAAAGATTATATTAGCAAAATGATTGGTTTTAAAAATTTTAACTGACCTTTTCTAAAATATACGCTAGTATTCAAAATTGTTTTGAATCTGAAAAAAAATGACGTAACATTAATTTGGAGCGTCTCATACTCGAACTGGTGTTTCACTCAGACATTAGTTTTTTTATTGATGAAGTTTGTCAAGAGGCGGTCCTTGTGAGTGTTTCCACTTTAATAAAGGGCGTAGGGGTGAACCGTAATGAGTTTGGATAACAGATCATTACCCGTTATCTGAAGTTTGACGCGGGGCGGGCTTACGGGGTGGTCGAATTAGATTCGGGATATTGGGTTTAGGAATTACAAGGAAATTCTGTCAGGCGCAATGGTTCGTTATTGACGTACAAAAGTTGAGCAGTTTAAATGTGCCTACTAAAAGTTGTTTTGGAACGATTGGGTTCTTCAAACATCTGTCAATAGGATAGAAAATTTGCTTTTACTTTCTCACTATACTATAGTATGGAGAAAGTATAGTGATCGCAAAAAAATACGATGTTGAGATTTTTGTGGAAATATCCGTTTTGGGATCCCCTTCGAGTCAAAAATAGTGGTTTTTACAAAATGTCTGTCTGTAATACAAAGCTAGAGAGAAAACTATTCGATCGATTTCGAACAAATTTGCACCAAACATGTCAATTAGGCCGGTATAGATGCACGAAAAAAGGTTTTGAAAATATTTGAAAAACGACCCCTTTTTTGGCCGAAAACCCCCAAAAATCAGTTATTATATTTTTATTAAAAATCGGCTCTAAAGATTTTGATAAAATTTGGCTTATTTGTATTCCTTAATGTACCCTACCATATACAAAAAACCAGTTATTATTTTTTTATTACTGTACCCTAGCATATTCAAAAACAGCATCTTTCTAAAAATTTTCAATCAGCTAATAATAATAATATCTATTAGTTACTCTCCTACTTTAATGTATCCCCTCTGATACTTTAATACAATTAATTATGAAGTCACAGTGTATCTGTTTAACAATTTAAATATGCTTGTGAGATAGTATGTGCCAGTTTCTGGTACCGTTTATTAATTTTGTAATTGTTTATTTAAACACTGTAGGAGAGTAACTAATAAATATTATTATTATTATTATTAAAACTATTCCATCGATTTCAAACAAATTTGCACCAAACATGTCAATTAGGCCTGTATAAATGCACGAAAAAATGTTTTTAAACATTTTGAAAAACAACCCTTTTTTTGACCAAAAAAACAGTAAAATCAGTTATTATTATTAATATTACCTAAACGAGAATTTTTAGAAAGATGCTGACTTTTGCATATGGTAGGGTACATTAAGGGCTTCAAATAAGCCAAATTTTATTAAAATCGTTTAAGCCGTTTTTGAGAAATTTTGATTTTTCTCGTTTGGCCATTTTTGGGGGGTAAAACGACTTAAAAATCAAAAATTTGAAAAAAAGAAAAGAAATCCTCGGGAGATATTCCAGAACTACACCTACACACCAAATCTCATCAAAATCGTCTGTCGCGCGTCGGTATGGTGTCCAGCTCTGTATACATCCTAACAGACAGACGGACAGACATCACCAAAAAACCACTTTTTTCGGTTCAGGGAGCACCAAAACAATTAATTCTACTATAAATATTTTTGGGTTCAGGGAGCCCCAACACAGATAATTCCACTAAAGAATTTTTTGGGGTTCAGGGAGCACCAAAACAGATAATTCCACTAAAAATTAAAATTCGAAAATTTGGAAGAAAATAATACTTGCTCCATACACTACGTATAAGGGGGACAAAGTAAAAACGCACTCTCTCACTAAATTAACTTTGATCTAGGACTGAAACTGGGGATAATTTTAAAAGTTATATCCCAAAGAGGTTTACGCAAACTAATTTCATTAATACAAATATCATTATAATAAATAACTAATGAGCTTGACTTGTGAGAAAGTAACTTAGATAAAATAAAACCTGAACACAAAATCTCACAATAAATACGTTTACTAACCTCAAACGCGTTTCAACGACAATGTCGCCATCCTCAGTGATGCACGGGCTACAGTAACCAAACTATAACTCCCTAAAACTATAAATTATAACTATAATTTGAGTTATAGTTTGGTTACTGTAGCCCGTGCATCACTGAGGATGGCGACATTGTCGTTGAAACGCGTTTGAGGTTAGTAAACGTATTTATTGTGAGATTTTGTGTTCAGGTTTTATTTTAACAAATATCATTATCAAAGGGCATGGATATTTCAAAAAGAGAAACAAGTTACTTACAGCACTACTGAAAACATACTGAACTAGCGTCAAGCGCACATGGAATCAGGTGAAGCAGAGAAGGGTGGGGGAGTGACGTTTCGTGAAATACAAAACTGCAGTTGGTGCAGTTAAGTTTGTTGCTATTTTGGTAACATTTTAGCATTTGATACGTGTTTTAGCATCAGTCGCCATTTTGAAATGGCGAAGAGCCACATTTTAATTTTTAACGCATTTCAGTGCAATGGATTTTATCTTATTTATTAAAACTATTAACATTAAAATAAAAACTATGGTTTTAGGTTAATTTTGGTTGTTGTAGACAATTACCTAGAAATTACGTGTTTAGTTTTTTGTCGATAACTCGGTTATCCTTTCACCTACAGAAACGATAAACAAAATAATTTTGTCTGTCGTTAAAAATAAAAATAATCATTATGTAAATTATCTCGCTCACAACTGTGCAAGCGAAGAGACTTGGTCTCCTGTAGAAACCAATATGTTCAAATATTATCTGATTTTTAACTTTATAGGTTAGGCCTAGTCTAAAAAAAAGTTATGTTTGATTTATTTTACCTTAGAACAAAAAGTTATTGTTAATAACATATTGAGTTTAAATAATACTAAAATTATTGTAAACCTGCGAAACAAAGTAAATGTAACAAACAGATTCTAAACATGAACAAATAGCCTAGACCTACTTACATGAAACGATGTTTGCCAGACTTTTTTTAACGGAACTCAAACAAACGTTCAAAACCAACTGATCACACAAAATAATACAGAAAACAGACAATAATTCACACAACAAACACATTTAGTACGCGTACGGCATAACATAACCTGCAAATACAAGCAACGGCTTGCCGCGGACTGATTGTTAGGCTCTTTTGGAGCATTTTGGTATTAAATAAAATAATTTTCCTTATGACTTACATACAATAAACATTTATTATTTATAGGGTTAAAGTAATAATTACGTAAACATACTAAGGATATTTTTTTCAGCCATGGTCCGATCTTCGAAGTCTGCTATAAAAGTGCATATAATTTGGTTCCATCCAGTCAATTTAGCGTGTTTGTCACTGTATTCATCCACAGTACAGTTCCAAATTGAAGGGTGTTTTTCAATTTCACAAATAAAATCTTCTGTGTACACTTTTGCCTCCACCAACTTCTGGCACTTTGTCAACAGGTCTTCTTGTTTTTTCTTCTTTCCCAATGCCCGATGACAATCTAAGTAGCCAGCTACGTCGCCTGGCTACCTCGTCTAATAAGGGCCTTAGTTTCGCGTTGTAGACTTCAAAGTGAAGCGATGAGATTGTGAAGGCTGTGCCGTGACGTCAGAGGCCTACTAACACGTCTGTGTTTTTCGCAACGGTTCTCTGTCTAACCACTCCTAAGAGGAATACATTTTCAGCGGGAAAAAGATTTATTAATAGCTTAAACACATTTTATCAATGCAGATTTTAATCCCAAAATTTTTAAAGACCGTTTAAAAAAACTTCAGTTTTTTACAAAACTAGTCAATATGTAAAAATGTTTGTTTTGTTATTTACTTGTTTTAATATGGTTGATGGCAGGAAATATTTGTTTTAATGTCAAAAGCGTGTCGGGCGCGCTCCTTATTGAGCTCTGAAGTTGTTTCAGTTTTAACTAGCAAATGCTGAGTTCCTAAATTTTGACCTAGAACTTTGATAGTACCATCAAATAACACTGGAAGAGCTTTAATAGGTCTGTTAATGTCTGCTCTTGAGGTTCTACATTCGTAGATTTAACTTTTTTACATGATTACTATCTATTTCGTCCGAGATTTACATAATATTATAGTATAGACTATTTATTTGATTTGAACATTTAATATTTAAATGAAAAGAGTACAAATTAAATGATCAAATACGAGGGCTATCCAGAAAGTAGATTACGTTTTCGTCTGTGCCCGCAAGGGGCGGGGCTAGCGCGGCCATCTTGGTGTCAGTGCGTTACGCCCAGGGTGGGATAACTAATATAGGGAAACGTGTTCCATGTTACAGTTTCAATTTTTAGTCCACTACAATTCCACCAGAAGCGTTGGTATCGCACAAACTGTGGATGACGTCATAAGAAAACGTTTATTTTTTTATAAAAGTAATGCAAGAATAGCGGACACTGTTTTATTATAATTGAATTATGGATAAAATTAAAGTTTGTTACGTGAAAGGATGTTTGAATTCGCAAATTAATGAGACAGGAAGAAATTTTTTTGCGTTACCAAACAAAACTAAACGAAATCCGACACTGTAAGTATGGTTTGAATACAATAATAAAATTAATCTTTATAACCTTTATTCTAGGCTTTGTTAAAACAGTATTAAATGGAAGTACAAATGGCCTATAAATAATTACCAACTAGATTGTGTAATGACAAATAAAAATTCTAAGGCCTAGGCTAGACTTATTTTAAGTATTTTTTTTAAATAGGCTATTTTAAGTATTTGAGAATTAACGGTTAGCAAAGTGGAATGATTTTGTAAGAAATGGGTAGAGTAAAATTGTGCTATGTTAAAGGGTGCTTAAATGCTCAAACTAATAACAGAAGAAGCACTTTTTTAATTTCCCATTGCAAAGTAAAAGAAATCGGTCACTGTAAGTATGATTTGTATACTAATAGCACAGGAATTAATTTGTATAGACCTAGCATTTTAATCTAGGCTGTGTTAAAAAGTACAGTATTTTTACATTTTAGACTACCCTATAATGCCACATTACTACAATAATGTAAATTGATTATTTAAATGTAAGTTCAAACGACTTGTAATAATTAGGCTACCTTCAGGTATTAATATAAACTTATTCTTGTTTTAATAACCATAACAGTGGATAATCTCTAAATATAATAGCCTAGGGCCTATGTAGGTCTACCTATAATTTTAGCACCAGGTTGATACTTACATGTTTTAGATAAGGCCAAAATAGCCTATGTACCTATAATTTTAGCACCAGGTTGGTACCATGTTTTAGATAAGGATAATTTATGGTTATGTTGTCTGAGTGTTAGCCTACATTATTGGGTGCAAGTTTACTATTCGACCCTAGGCTAACCTATGGAAACGTAAATACAAGAATACTGATTTTTAAAAAAACCTGAAAGGTTCCAACCTATGAGTATTTAGTCACAGTATGTTTACCTGTATCCAACATTTAACAGTAGAATGTAACACAGTATGTTTACCTGTATCCAACATTTAACAGTAGAATGTAAAACAACGTCGTTGTCTGCAAACATAGGCCACAACTTTACTATTCAACTCTAGGATAAACTATGGCAACAGAGATGCAAAAATAATAATACAAAAAATACCAAAAAGGTTTTAACCTTACCTATTTAGTCACATTATGTTTATCTGTATTCAACATTTAACAGTAGAATGTAAAACAACGTCGTTGTCTGCAAAAATATTAGGCTATAGTCGAATAGTAAAGTTACGCGAAAAAATATTATACTAGGGTCGAATAGTAAACTTACGCCCATTATTGTTATAGATGATGCCTTATAGACTAGGCTACTTGATGCACATATATACAAGTTGTAGAGTATACAAGATACACTATAATAAATAGCATTGCCTTTTCATATGACAATAGAAAAATATATATTTGTATGTAGAATATACACTGTAAAGGTTATAATGATACCTACAGAAAGATTGTAGGGTCAATCCATATGAAATGAACACATGAAGTATTTGTTTTCAACCTGACCTCTTCAGAACTTCATGAAATGTTGTAGTACACTAGTTATTCTAGTCCATAAAGTAGGGTTATTTCCAAAATTTAAATTTTTTTGTCAAGTATATTTTGAGATATAAAATTACAAAGTTTGGGAAAAAACGCTAATTTTGGTAAACGTCAATACCTTTAAATTGGATTTTCTCAGCTCTTAATTGAGATAGAATGTTTTAATTTAAGAAGATATATTTAGCCTACTCAATTTTGTTTATTTAGGCTTATAGAATATAAACCAGCAGTTTCAGCTACAGCTACTGATTGTTCTAAACATTGTGTTTTTGGTTATGCTATGTATAAAATAAAGGCTCAAATTTACTATACGAATGTACACCATATTGCGGCAGAGTTGATGTATACACAAGAAAATGCTCTAGTACGTAATTGTAATGTTCAAATCTATTTCTAAAAGTCTTAAGTTATTAAAAGTTCTAAGTCTTAAAATATGATTTAAAAACAAGTTTTACTTAATTTATATCCTAACAATAAAATAATGAAAAAGCATTAGCCCAATTTATATTGTAGGTAGGCTAATTAAATAGCCTACCGTACCGCTAAATAAAAAATATACAACATGTATGAAAAGTGTATTAACTAAACGAAATTTGAACGGAATATCTCTGTTTACTATTTTATTTTATTTTAGATGTCAACAATGGATTTCGTTTACTCAGAACAACTCCATTAATCTGGAAGCGAAACGTCCATTTGGCTATATTTGTGACCAGCATTTCAAAAATGAAGATTTTTTGGATGAGACAAGGCAGACGTTACACTGCGGAGCCATTCTATCCTTATTGCCACCCTTGACTACTGTACAGCATCTATCTTGGCAATCCTATCTTCACCATTTACGATCTTCCTCATCTGCTCAAATCTACAAGAAATATGTTGCTGAAGCACGTGAAATGTAGAGTTACTTCAGGTAAGGACAAAGTTGTGGTGTCTTATATTTTATTGCAGTATTTGAAGTATAGTATGTGTATAAAATTATGTAATTATAAACAAATTTGTTAAAGCATCCCGGGTGCAATTATGGTCACCACCTTCTCTTGGCCTTTATTTCATCCAATCAAGTTTTCTATATACACATGGATTGTTTTTTAATTTCAAATAGGCTGTATTTTTTTTTAATTTATAATATGTTGTTCTGAATATTTTAATAATTATAATTCTGTGTTTATTTCATTTTAAAATTGCTGGAAATATAGTTTTATGTACAGTTTATTCTGTAATTTAGCCAGCATTTTACATTAGCCAGCAACAGAACCTTAGGCTATAACATTTTACTATTTAATTGTGTATAATTGTGTTACATTTGACTTTAGGCTTGGCCTAATTTATGAATTCAATATAGCCTAACAAAAAACAAAAACAAATTGTTCAACTCACTATAATTAAAGCATGGTTATACAATAATTTGTTATTTCTGAGCAAAAAGTCCCATGCTTAACAATAATTGCAATTTTATTTCATTTTAAAATTTATGACATACATGTACAAAAAATCATTTTGCTAGAAGCCCTACTGGAGTTAAGTTTACTTTCAGAACTAATATAAAAAATATTAATGTAGCACATATAAATCAATAATCTTTACATTGTCTGTATTTTTCACTAATTACAGGTAGTCTGGACTTTGATGGAGTTGGCAGATGAGATGACATTAGAACTGCATACGATTTGGATAAATATTCAGCAGAGTTCCGTATGCTACATAAGCTGAAAGATTCTCATTTGGAGCCTATAGGAACCCAAAAAATGAAAGTCGCCAAAGCAGCTCAGGTTTTAAGTCACTCTGTAGCATCTACTATTATGTATGCAGTTCGACTTGGTAAGTTAGTTATAATTATTTAGGTTTTTGTATGTTAAACATGTGTAAGAGAAAGTATATATTATAATGAATTGATTAATTTTATTTTTTGCGACAGAATTTTCTATTATTACAGTAAGACCTCGATAGTTCGGCATCAATCATCTTGAAAATTTGCACTCGTTAAAAATAGCAGTTTTTGTAATCATTGAGTGATTTAAGCCCGGTCTACACTGTCAGATGGCTCCGCATCCGTTAAAAACAGTGTGTAAAAATCTACTGCTCAATAAACTTGTCCAAAACAAACATTTCAATCAAAATTTCTCTTAAAAATAGAACCGATTCAAAACAATGTGCTCTCATTGTTTAAAATTATTATTTATGTACAAAATGATTTTGTTTTAGGCTTTTAAAATTTATTAGTTAGCGGCAATTTCTCTACGTAGTTAATGTTACGTTGTTTCAACGTGTAATTTACCTGTTCATATACAGTACATGTGCGTTTATTTATAGTTTATTCCCTGTCTAAACTATTTTAAAGGAAGACCTCGATAATCTGGCATTTTCGATAATCCGGCATCACCGGATTCCCGAGGGTGCCGGATTGTCGAGGTCTTACTGTATTAGTTTTATTTTGCAATAATTTTTTCACTTGTAATGTAGTTAGAATTTTCTAGTTAAGAAAGTAGTCAAACTATTTATAAAAGCAAGGCTATCTATATCTAAATTCAAATAAATATGGCCATATATATAATTCAAACTATTATTAAGTATGACATATACAGGCAATAAACAATGTCAAGATTAAGATACAAACACTACGTTCAAGGTATTGAAACATTTTAAGTCATGAGAAATCATAAAAGGGGTTAATTTTTATGTATATATTGAAACATAAGATTCTGTTTTTTTTTTTTTTTTTTAAAGAACAGTGAAATGTAAGAGTCACAAAATTTATTAAATAGCCTAGAAGATAACATTGCACTTTCTAACTATCAAATTTTGATGAATGCAAACTAAAGGTTTATTTACAACTCAGGAAGGCGACTTAGTTCCTTATATTTATTCAAAGCCAAATTGTCACATCATTCTACTTTTTTATCATTTTGTTAAATTAAGCTTCTAACAACATTTTACATTATGTAATACCTTGTTTGAAAAAATTCTAATTGGCTGGTATGTTTGTTACAGGTTCTCTACCGTCATCGGCTCCTATAAACCTTTCAAGAAAATTTAATGTGAATATTATTGATTATATATCTAGGTGATATAATGTTTTAAATTTATATTATCTAAAAAAATGTTATTATTTGTTTACTATCCTTCTAGTGAGTGCTTTCTTTACTGACAACAAAAATAATGCATTCTCTTTTATTTTTATAAAGACAAAATTATGATTAAAAATGTCTAAAACCATTATTAATTAAAACCATTGTGCATCCACTTAATTTGAGTGTACTAACAAATAAGATTTCTTTATCTACAAGTGGTCAAATATATTTCAATAATACTTTTACCAAAGCTATTTTCAAATAATAATATGTTAATTTATAAGTGTTATAAATTTAAATAAATATTACATTATTTTAATTTTTACAGCCTAATATTATGTGATTACTTTTGAAATTAAGTATTTTTCTTAGATTACTACTGTGTTTTAAATTATAGACAAAATGTATTATTAAATGACAATTTATTCTAGAGTCATTTAATAAACTTTTGTTTAACAAAATAAATTTCACAGTTAGTAGCCAAAGAATAATGCTTAAATATGCAAAAGTAATGATTTAATAGTAGGCCTATAAATTATAATTATATACTACAATACCGGTTAAAATAGATACAACGTACTACGTTTAGTAAAACTTTGTTTGTTAGTCCACTGCATTTCCACCAGAAGCGCTGAAGATAGTTTCAACTTATAACATTGAGTTGCCTATCTCCTCTTGGTAATATTATCTCTGGTTACGCCGCTCAGTCGGCATCTAGCCGTGCTAGTGAGAGGTTCGTGCTGTACTCCGTCGAGTTACTGTGACAGTTTGAAAATGCCGCGAACTGTGAGGTGCGTGCAGTAACAAGGTTTCTGACTGCAAAAAACTGTAAACCGATAGAAATCTATCGGCAGCTTTGTGAAGTGTATGGGGACAATATTATCACTGAAGGTGGAGTGCGTCAGTGGGTCATAAAGTTTAAAAATGGCCGAACTAATGTTCACGACGAAGAGCGAAGTGGAAGACCCAGCATAGTGACTGCCAAACTTGTCGAAAAAGTCGATGCCGAAGTCCGTGAAAACCGAAGATTCACAATAACAGAACTCTCTATGAGTTTTCCACAAATTTCGCGAAGTTTGTTGCACGAAATCATCACCGAAAAGCTTGGTTACCACAAGTTTTGTGCAAGATATATACCAAAAATCTTGACTGAGATCCACAAAAATCAGCGAATGACTGCAGCGATAACGTTTTTGGACGCTTACGATAAAGATGGCGACTCATTACTCGATCGCATCGTTCTGGTGACGAAACATGGGTTAAACATGTGAACTGCGAGACGAAATTGCAGTCAATGCAGTGGGGCCACACAAATTCCCAAGAAAAACCCAAGAAATGCATCCAAACGACGTCGGCAAGGAAGGTGATGGCAACTGTTTTTTTGGGACAGGAAATGTGTAATTTTTGTGGACTTCCTGGAAAGAGGCACTACAATAAACTCTCAAAGGTATTGCTAAACTCTGAAAAACCTCAGAAGAGCAATACAAAACAAGCGCAGGGGAAAGTTGAGCTCAAAGATCTTGCTGATTCACGACAACGCCCGGCCCCACACGGCAAATGCCACTAGCCAAGTTCTTGGATCCTTTAAGTGGGAGTTGTTTCCTCATCCGCCGTACAGTCCCGACCTGGCACCGAGCGACTTCCACTTATTCCCAGCAATGAAGAAGTGGCTGGCTATGCACCGTTTTGATGACGACGCACAGCTGCAAGAAGAGGTAACCAAGTGGTTGAAGGCGCAGGCGACCGAATTCTACGACGAAGGAGTTTCCAAGCTCGTCCATCGCTATGATAAGTGCCTTAATTTGAATGGTGACTATGTAGAAAAGTAGTATTTAAGTGTGGCTTTCATCTGTATATAATAAAAACAATTTCCAATACTTTGTTTATTTTTAATTCCAAAACGTAATCTACTTTCTGGATAGCCCTCGTATTAAAAATACTAGTTGCTCCTCCATTGCTAGCGTCACTCGCCATGGGGTGCGACTCATAGTGATGCCACTGCAAAAAGATTATTGCATACTCCGATATTTTCACGGAAATGGCGATTGATTAGGACAGAGGCACTTGGATTTAACAATTCGAATTACTGAATGCGTTGTAATTTAACGATTAATATTGAAATAATGAATAACATTTCAAACAAATTTTGATATTGCCAACAAAAGGAAACAATATAATATCTAACACCGTATGTTTTACTTATGATACGGTAATACTTTATCGATAATTATTGTTTGTGTTTGAATCCTAACCTAAAAAACTGCTAGTTGTGAAGAATAATTTCCTGATTGTAAATTTGCCAAGGTAGTTGTTATGTTAATAGATGAAAATGTTTTCAACAAACGTGTTTTGGTTCAGTATAGCCCTAACCTAAAATTACGTTAAGTTTTCGTTTGATTCAAATCAGCTATTTTATTTATAATATTAGCCCAACCAATAGAGATTTTTTCACGTTATTAAATTTAACATCAAGGGACATCCACATTAACGCGTTTCGCTATGTTCGGACGCATTTTTATCATACTTTATCAACATTATAAAAAAATCGAACATGTGCGAATTATGGGTTTTAATATCTACTTTCAGAATCCGTTTGGTAAATTTAAATCTGGCCACTCAGGTTAATAGGGCGCATTATGCAAGATTTGGTTTATACTGTAATTGTGGAACAACTAATAATGCGACAAATGTCATCTTCCACCTGTTTGAAGTACACATAAGAGACAATCATTTTCCGAAAGATCTGCCCTTAATATTGTAAATTAGCAAAGATGTGATTTTTTTAATAATAGTAATTAATTACAAAGCGTTTTTTACACTTTTCTCGGTGGAAAATGGTCCGATTGGATTCTATAAAAAAACATTTTGTAGGTTTTTAATTCTCTTCAAATATCCCATTGGAAGTATCGTGATACATTCATAAAATTTTATAATATCAACGGTAAACCCAAAAAAAGTCCTAATTGCTATTTTTGTTTATAAAAAATGTGGAAAAGGTAATTCCTGATAGTTTTTGTATTTTACAAATAGCTATGTGCTAACCAACGACCACATAAGACCAATAGATGTAGCATGCCTATAAAGCTAACACTATAGCCAGGGTGAAGCCAGGTCGGCCATCTTGTCTGGGTCAGAAAGACATAAACGGCGCTCTCAACTTTGAATTATGCCAATGCTCTCGTTTCACTCAACCTGTGATTTAACATACTTAGAGTAAAGTTAAAATTTTGAAACTTCGCAAGTGTAAAGTTGACAAGTTCAGGTGCTAATGAAAGAAATTAAAAATCAAATAACACTACTTTAGCCTTTTTAACACAAAAATAACTTTAACTTTTTATATACATTTTTAATCATGACATAAAAAAGTTCGATTGCTACTACTTTTTTTATGTTTTGGTCAGGTACGTTAAAAAAAGGTGGAAATTGTAGCCTTAGAACTGAATTTTACTAATCCTATTTTTTTTTTAATTTGCTCCTTTAGTTTCGTAGATAACTCAGTTAAAGTTAAAAAGTTTTGCCGCGGCGGAAAGAGCGTTCCGCCCATCGACCTGCAAGTGTTGGTATGGCAAATTCGTTGTAGATACTGCATGTATATTTGTATTAACAAGTACTGTAATTACATTTTTGTGATAACTAGTATATTACTAATACTATATCAATAAACAAAGTTTAGTTTTTGTTAATGTCTGGTACTTTAACGGGAAAGGTTTCATTCCTGAAATACCGTTTAATATTTTATGGCGTCTCAATTAATTTTTTTAATTTTAGATATTGTTATAAATTTTTAATTAGTGGACTAGAAATATTGATTGTACTGAAAAGCATTAATTAAGCCTGGCATTATTTAATACAAATTGTTTAGTATCTATTGACATAATATTAAAATTAAGTGGGTAGAGATCCGAAAATAATTGAAAATAAAATCTTTTCTTACATTACCTGAAATTGTCGTATATAAATGTTATATTGAAAAAGTATAGGACATAAAGGCAATGAAAAAATATGTTTTAAAAGTTTATTTTTACAATGTAAAGTAGTAAAAGTTGAAAGTCTATAGTATGTGAACACTAATCCACAAAGAATATAATATTGGATAGAATCAAATCGCATAGTTTTGATAATATGAAAAGATTTTAATTTTCTTTGTGTTCAAAATTTGATAATATAGTTCTTTTTATTGGTGATTACAATGAAGTTTGAAAGTGAAACATAGGCTATTAATATACAAATATTTATACTATTTTTAAGGTTCGAAATATAATGATAATCTTACAGAAGTGCTACTATTATTAGTGAATACAAACAAGTTTGATTGTTGAATATGGATTACAAACATTAAATAATTTGTACAATTCTATTTCACAAACATTCCCTGTGCGAATGATAATAGCAAAGGCTAGAGCTACTGGCGTTGACGCTCGCGTCTAGGATGAGTCATGCCACAGACTATAGAATTACTATAGAGTAATTCTATAGTCTGTGGTCATGCCTATCCGCCGCCATCTTGTCTGGGTCAGGCGGACAGCTCGGCTTCACCGGCCGACTAGCTATGCTCCATCTATTGGTCTTATGTGGTCGTTGGTGCTAACCTTAAAGTCACTGTGGATGTAGCTTGCTGTTAAATTGAATTGATAGCCTTTTATTTTGCTCTATTGACTGGTCTATATAATATACAAACAGATGTTTGCATTTAATTATATAACAGTAAAGTTTTTTTGGTTGATTTTTCGTGTGTTTGTTTTTAACCTTTCTACCCTTAGCAAATAAACTGATTCTAAATTTGCTAGGTTGGTTGCTACAGTAATGAATTTGAATGCATTCAACAAACATGTGTTTTTTTTCATTGTGGAAAAGTACCAGAATCTCTGAATTTATATGTAGGTTAATCAAATATAACCTGTCCTATGTCCGTCAATTGTTCCTCTTTTTCTACTTAAACACTACCACGGTTTCAGATGATTTCACTCATCCATCATCAGGTTTTGAAAATATGACCGTTGAGCCGGACAGTTGAGGCCGACTAGCGCATACAATTTTGGGAGGCGCAAAATTGAGGATTTTTTAATTTAGTGGTGGAAAAAGTGGTGTTTTAACTGTTTATCGGCCATATTCTACAGTATTGGGTGACTACAGACGAGCTCGATAAGCAGTTCATCCTCACTAGCCGTAAACTTAATAGACATTGTAGATAAAATATTGTACAAATAAAATTCATAAAACTACAGCACTCTCTTGTAAAACTAAAACTGGTGCCCAAAAATTGCTCTCAGAGGAGTCGTCCAGTTACGCAGAGCGCGCTGCGGACCGCGGAGGGGTAATGTTGTTGAGTAGGCTCCTCAGTGCACTGTGCGCAGTGCGAAGTGCGTTCCGCAGAAAGTGCGGAGCTAGGAAAACCCAGCTTCAGTGGTTCATAAGTTATAAACTACTAGTGGAACCCCTGAGTGCTCTGTACGCCAACCCCGTTGGAACTTTCTACACCCGATTCCACGTGCAGTACAGAGCGCCCATAAGCCATGTTATCCTTACGACAGTCTCAGCGATAATAGCCAACTAAAACACATCAACTCCCATGCAACCCGGGTCAGTTGACGCAACCCGCATGACAATAAACGTGACGTTCGCTGCAATGGTAGTAGCATGTCTATTCTCCCGTAAGACCTGTACTGCACGATGAACGTGGAATCGAGTGTAGGCACATAATCATGTTATGTTTTCTTTATAATAAAGGTGTAGGATTAATAATAATTCGACCACGCAGCTGAACCGCTGACGTGAGTTGAGCAAATTTCCAAAATAAAGTTCATAGGCCTATGTTTTAGGGTTTCAACCAACAATTTGGGAAATAGGTCTATTCACGACGGGCCTAAATAGCTGCAAAATGGTTCGCATGCCATTCCGTATATTGATAGTATCTTCAATACACAATGCATTGCGTGCTTCGCACGCCAACCCCCATATTGGGAATACCTTCAATACAAAATGCATTGCGTGCTTCGCACGCCATCCCCACTGTAGAATCGACACATGGCTTTGAACCGGGTACTTTTATGGTATTTTACATTTTGATCAATTTTGGGGGAACCAAGCGAGCTATAAGATCGCGTAAAAAAACAACATGTGCATAATAACATCCTACATTTATATTTGTAGAAAAAACTCTAAAAATTATTCATTCTCGTAGGAAAAATCTAAAACAATAGTTTCTTCCGGTTAAATTCGTGCTTCCGGTTGTTGGATTTTTTTGGCTAACGAACTCGTCCGAGCGAAGTAGACAACCAACATGTGTACCAAATTGGAACCAAATCGGACTTAAAATGCGGCCGCTGGAGTGCGAACACATGTATATATATATAGATACACAGGAGCTAGATTAGGTGCCATATATATATATACAGGGTGATTTTTAAATGTCCCCCCCCTAATTTTTTCCGCATTTCTTAAGATATCGACTCTCAACCACCGCCGAACATCATTGATTAGTTTATACTTTCTTTTGATGAGGTTCACATTTTTGGCCGCCATCTTGGATCCGCTATATTGGAATGAACTTTTATTTTTTAAATGTAAAGGTAAGGTTATGACCCATCATTTCAAACAATGTTTTTCCGTAGAACATGATGCCGTAATCGGTTTTTAATTATCTGCTTTCGTTCTCGAGATATTAACAATTTTGTAAGAAATTTAAAATTTTCAAAAATCTCTTGTTTTATTCAATTTTTTAAAAAATATCGACCCTTTAAAATCATTTTTAAAAGGTTTTTTATCTTTAAAATCATTAATCAGTATTCTACAATTTGTAATACAGCTTTTAATGTTACAGCTTTGATTTACTAAACTGTTAATGTATTATAATTTTAAAGTTTAAAAGTGCTTTGTTTGTTTTTTTTTTTAGTTTAAAAGTGACATAAATAAGCTTACAATGTCTTTTTATTTTTATTTTGTAGTATAATTATTTATTTAAAAACAATTAAAGGATTTTAAATTAAAAATCTGATTGCGGCAGCGTGTAAAGCGTAAAAATTTGTTCAAAATCATGTGTCACAACACCACATTTACATTAAAAACAAGCATCTCAATCCAATATGGCGTACCCAAGATGGCAGTAAAAATTTATAACTTAATAAAAATCTATAAGCTACTACCAAACTGTGATATCTGATGATAAAAGGTCGATATTTTTTAAAAAATTGAATAAAACAAGGGATTTTTGAAAATTGTAATTTTTTTACAAAATTGTTAATATCTCGAGAACAAAAGCAGATAGTTAAAAACCGATTACGGCATCGTGTTCTACGGAAAAAAATTGTTTGAAATGATGGGTCACAACCTTACCTTTACATTTAAAAAACAAAAGTTCATTCCAATATGGCGGATCCAAGATGGCGGCCAAAAATGTGAACCTCATCAAAAGAAAGTATACACTAATCAATGATGTTCGGCGGTGGTTGGGAGTCGATATCTTAAGAAATGCGGAAAAAATTAGGGAGGGGGGACATTTAAAACTCACCCTGTATGTATATATATATATATGATTTTTAATGACACCCCAAAACGTGTTCGGGTGACCATGATCGGTGCTCATTTGCTACTCCCGACCTTGGGTCTTACCATAAGGGAAACTGCAATAGCTCATTTTTCCTATGGAAATTCGCTAATAACCCCAAAGCTAAGATGGTAAATAAAGTCAAATGTTCAAATCAAATTATTAAGTATATTTTATAACAGCAGTTATAATAAAGGTTAAAAGAACCAGCAAGGCTCAGGTCTACACTTTAATAAAAACCTAAACTAAAAGTTAGAAATACAAATAATTGCTTCAAAGTTTGAAATCAACTTACTGGAAATATTGGAGCAAGCAGCAATTTTATCTGTTATTTTATTCAATTGGTTGCTATGGTATTGTTTGATCAGTCTAGGCCCAATATAAGATTTTGTCCAACTAAATTTACAAATATTAAAATAAAAGATGTTTTATCAAAACGATTTATAGCCTATGTTACTGAGGGATAGGGTAGCTTTTTATTAGAAAACTATTTTTTTTCAATCGGTTCAGTTCAGTAGTTCCAGACATGCAAACAAACAAACAGATTTTACCTCTTTATAATATTAGTATAGAATAGACAGAGTAGTGTATTATATTACTTAACAACCTGCAACACTTTGTCATAACACGAATCCTATTTGCCACAAGTTCAAACAGTTTTGCGAATCTTTACACAACTTTCTAATTAAGTTTAAAGCCTTACACTACGCGTTGACTCAACTAGTTACATAGTTATAACGTGCACAATTATAATGTACAGAGTGTCTCAAAAGTAAGTTCAACTCTCCATTAACCTTGATAATTATAATATCTAGACGATATTTGAGACGTTTTGAAAAGGGCGTATTATAAGCGCATATTAAAGAGAATATAAATAAACTATTTAAATTACTAAAATTAGGTAACAAAGCATTCCGAGGTCGACGGTTTGAGATGGGTTAGTAATAATATAATGTCATAGGGCAAAATGATTCTTCAGAAATAAGAAACAAAAAACCCCTAAGAGTGTTCTTATAAGATAACCAGCTGGCCCGATCCGGCTTTGCACGGATAGACAAATCAAAGTTAAATATATGTTAACAAAAAAAATATTATATCAATAAATATATTACACTATAAATTTCTTATGGGGATTTTTAGTAACTTTGATCCCCCCAAACCTCCGATAAAATTTCGATTTTTTTTTAAAACCTTTCATAGCGACGAGCACTTATGACCCTAGGGGAAGCTACATACTAAATTTCATTCCAATCCGTTCAATGGTTTTGGAGAAATCGTGATTTAGTAACTTTGACCCCCAAACCTCCTCTAAAATTTCTAATTTTTTGAAACCCTTTCTTAGTGAGCACCTAGGCCCTAGGGGAAGCTACATACCAAATTTAATTTCAATCCGTTTAGTGTTTTTGGAGAAATCATCATTTAGTAACTTTGACCGCCACAAACCCCCTATAAAATTTATAATTTTTTTAAAACCTTTCTTAGTGAGCACCTGTGGCCCTAGAGGAAGCCACATACCAAATTTCGTTCCAATCCGTTCAGATAGTTTTTGAGAAATAGTGATAAGTGAGTCAATGGGTTTGGCTTTTATATATATAGATATACTGATGAAATAAAAATGACATTTCATAATTTTTTATACTTTAAATGACAACATTTTCTTTCATTTAAAACAATTCTGCCGAAAATCGGCCTTCTAGATCTCCAGAAATATTTATCATTAGGGTTGTAACATACAACCAAAAAACCGTAAAAGTGTCCTTATAAATATACGGACGAAATAAAGACAACATTTCATAATACTTTGATAATAAGAGCACGATTGTTTCATGTAAAACAAATCGAAGAGGTAAATCTCTGAAATAGATATAAAAAGATATATGTGCCCAGATGCACATAAAAAGTGAACAGAAGTTGCTACAAAAAGTCTTTTTCATATATTGGTACAAAAATATTTAATAAACTTCCATTGCAGATCAGGAAAGAACCAAGGATAGTAAAGTGATAAACATTTTGATAGTAAAGTATTATATGTCGCGAGTGAAGGATTGGCTTTGGGGTTTCGAGTCCTGCGATGAACTATTTAAGAATCTGGTGTAGTGAATGTTTTATGTATTGGTTTGGTTGGAATGCATGTGTTTATAATATGTATGGTAGGTTATAGAAGTTTGAGTGTATGCGAGCGAGTATGTGTGTAAGCAATTGTGTGTTTGGATATACTGTAGTTTGTTTCATTTAATTATGTACGCAGAGACCTGCATAAAAGATATACCACCGCAGGGGTAGCCGCATTACGTCCAATGTTAATTATAAAGGTAGACTAATTATTTTGTATTTATTTGTGTTTGTATTACAATTATTATTTTGAACTTAATTTAGTTTTTTTTCAAACTAACCATCGAATATTGGAAAAAACGGTTAGATATTTCCCAACCAGTAAAATCCATATACAGGGTGTATCAGGAAGAAACGGAAAGAATTGCAGGACGTGTTCTACTGGTGAAAATAATTAAAAAAGTTCATATAAACATAGGTCCGCCAACGCTTCGTTTTCCAGATATCCGCCATTTTGTTTTTTGTACAAAATAATTCATATCTAGAGAACGGTTTGACTGATTGAGTTCAAACTTGGCATGAAGTTTAGCCTAACAGTGATATACCTCAAGAAAAATAAACGATTAAACCCAAACATGAGTTTCAAAATGGCGGCTGTTTGAAAATTTCAAGCCTAATTTACTCCAAAACCGTACATTTTAACGAAAATTGTCAAGACATCTTTTTTGTAGCCCTTTTGATTCGCTATCGGATAGTGTAACTGTCAAAACAATCAGATGAAGGATAACAGTTAAGTTATGTGTACTAATTGGTTTGTTCAACCCGGCATCCTATACCAACACAGTAAATACTACAATATTGTATGGACATTTGTTGTCATTACCTTTTAACTTAGCTATTATCCTTCATCCGATTGTTTTGACAGTTAGACCATCCGATAGGGAATCAAAAGGGCTACAAAAAAGGTGTCTTGACATTTTTCGTTAAAATGTACAGTTTTGGAGTAATTTAGGATTGAAATTTTCAAACCGCCGCCATTTTGAAACTCATGATTGGGTTTAATCGTTTATTTTTCTTGAGGTATATCACTGTTAGGTTAAACTTCATGCCAAGTTTGAACTCAATCAGTCAAACCGTTCTCTAGATATGAATTAGTTTGTACAAAAAACAAAATGGCGGATATCTGGAAAACGAAGCGTTTGCGGACCTATGTTTATATGAACTTTTTTCATTATTTTCACCAGTAGAACACGTCCTGCAATTCTTTCCGTTTCTTCCTGATACACCCTGTATATAAAAGCCAAATCACGATCACTGATCACTCACTGATCACGATTTCTCAAAAACGACAGAACGGATTGGAACGAAATTTGGTATGCAGCTTCCTCTAGGGCCATAGGTGCTCACTAAGAAAGGTTTTTCAAAAAATTATAAATTTTAGAGGGGGTTTGGGGCGGTCAAAGTTACTAAATCACAATTTCTTTAAAACCACTGAACGTATTGGAACGAAATTTGGTATGTAGCTTCCTCTAGGGCCGTAGGTGCTCACTAAGAAAGGTTTTAAAAATATTCGAAGTTTTAGGGGAGGTTTGGGGGTCAAAGTTACTAAATCACGATTTCTCCAAAACCACTGAACGGATTGGAACGAAATTTGGTATCTAGCTTCCTCTAGGGCCGTAGGTGCTCACTAAGAAAGGTTTTCAAAAAATTATAAATTTTATAGGGGTTTGTGGCGGTCAAAGTTACTAAATAATGATTTCTCCAAAAACACTAAACGGATTGAAATTAAATTTGGTATGTACCTTCCCCTAGGGCCGTAGGTGCTCACTAAGAAAGGGTTTCAAAAAATTAGAAATTTTAGAGGAGGTTTGGGGAGGTCATAGTTACTAAATCACGATTTCTCCAAAACTACCAAACGGATTCGAATGAAATTTGGTATGTAGCTTCCTCTAGGGCCATAGGTGCTCGCTAAGAAAGGGGTTTAAAAAATTTGATATTTTAGGGGATTATTTTGGGGAGGGGGATCAAAGTTACTAAACATCAACAAAATAAATACATAGTGTAATTTATTTATTGATATAATATATATTTTATTAATATACATTCAACTTTGATTTGTCTATCCGTGCAAAGCCGGATCGGGCCAGCTAGTGTAATATATATGTAAATAATTGGATGAAAATAAATATTATTATTATTATTATTATTATACATATCAGTATTATCACAAAATGTTTAGACTATGAAGTAAGATAATTTATTGACTAGGACTTGCAAGGCATTGCGTATTATAAACTTACTTTTTGTATTTAAAGAGCATTACCATGGATGAAATATTAGATTTTTGGGTCGCAAGTTTACAACTCGTCACCCTGGCTTTATGACTTTAAAAATGATGTACATGTATGTGTTCGAACTCTAACGGCTGGATTTTAAGTCGAATTCGGTAAACAATTTAGTCTGCTAACTAGCTCGGGTGAGTTCGTTAGCCAAACAATCCAACAACCGGAAGCACGTTTTTACAGGATGTAAATTTTGTGCCCCCAAAATCGATCAAAACGTGAACTACCACTAAAGTACCCCTAAAATCCATTCGGGCGATCTTAGCGTCGGGCATCTTCTGACACGATGGCAACGGCCAGGATGCAAGTTCCTTCACTGCGAGTGAAACAATGCGGTCTAGTAACTAAAGTGTTATGTAACTATTCTTACATTATATCTACATCGTTTTAACACGTTTGACAAGATGAGAAAATAATTAAGTTACAACATTTCAACAGTTTAAACTACATAAATCTTCGTCACTAACGGACAAGTAGCTATAATACGATCCCCATGCGATTTGAACCGAACTCCAATATCATCAAATTTCCTAAATCTAATAGAATCGCCCCGCGTCAAACTTCTTCAGCTAATGGGCGATGATCTGTTTTCACCTCCCCCTTTCCTTCACCCCAGCTCGCTGTTTTATTAAAGTGGAAACAACCACAACGGGGTGTGTTTTGTTAAACCTTGACGTTAAAAGCAGGGATTATAAAGCAGGGAGTACGAAACCCACGAGTGTTGGCCACGCGCATGAGTGAGTTTTCTTAATTATAAAAACACTCGGTAGAGATGTTTTATAATAAATTAGAAAAACATTTATGTTAGAATGCTAATTCGAAATTGTTTTAGGTCGGAATAGGACACATTTCATTGTATTTTAAAAATATGTATTATTTTGTACTGTTATTATAAGGAAATAAAATAAATTGAATTGAATTGAATAGCACATAGGCTTAAAATTGGCGTGCATTGAAAATTCTCCCAATACTGGGGTAGTCGTGCGAAGCATGCAATGCACTGTGTATTGAAAATACTCCCAATACGTTGGTTGGCGTGCAATGCACTGTGCGTCGGCCGCTTCTCATAGGGTTCAGTGTCAAGCTCACATGTGCGTCCTTAGCAGTGAACGTGTTAAACAGAGATGTACCGGGTACTGATGTTTTTAGTAAGGTTAGTAGCGGTTTGCTCAAGTGCCAGCATTCACGCCGGTATCTGTGCATCTAAACTGTTTTCTTGGATCTCAAAATCATGACGATGTAATAGAGAAGGCTCAATTTAGTAATGGCGGACCAGTGTAGTACGCTGTGACAGGGAGAGACACACTTGATCCGTTGAAGATGATGACGAGAACGCTGTTTCTGGAAACCAGGTACGTTTCAGAGAGAACATCCTGAACCTTCTACAAAAGATCGGAAAAGGTTTCGTCGTGCCAGCAATTGGTTTTCTGTAGTTCCGTCAAGATAGCGTAGTCACACTGCTGTAGTCAATATTGTTTTGTTTAAAAAATGTTTGTCAACTGCCTGATTTTCTGATGAACATTATATCCACACCCATACCACATTCTCGGCCTTCTCACTATATGACGCTTAAGCTATGGTTCTACAGACTGCGGAATTTTCCGCTGCGTAATAATTAACGACACTAGTTTAATGGTGTACAATGTGACCGGGTTTCCTTTATACAGCGTGTCCATTTTAACTGGGCCACCAAAAGTACAAGATGTGCAGTAAACTTTAAATGGGGGCCTTCACATATTGTTTAGCGGCCATTAAAAATATGGATTTGAAATTTCAAAAATTTGCAGCATTTTTCCAATACGGTGGACAACTTTTGAATTTCCTGTGGAACAAACTGTATTTTATGATGATTTTGGGTTTTACGAGTTGTTTTAAGACGTTTTTGTTCTTGGTGTTTTTTTATAAGACTAACCGTTTAAAAGTTAGAAGGGTATAGAGTTTTAAAAACACCCTAACTGAGTGCAAGATATTTTGGTATGGGAACGTTTTGAAAAAATGGAAACGCTCTTAACACTAATAAACACCTTTTTAAGACAAACAACTTTTATAAAATCTAGAAATACCGTTTTTGTTATTTTTTAAAACCATAATTATTATACAGAGTGATTAAGAGAAAAATTTGTCACGCATGAAAAATGAAGTTGATAACAAATGTTCAATATCAGCTGATTCACAATCCAGAATTCAGTAAAACCCGAAATCATCACAAAACATAGTTTGTTCCATAAACAATTTGAAAGTTGGCCTTCATTAATTGTTCTAAATATTTAACACTAGGGGAGACCAATGCGTTTTCTCCGCACGCCAACCCAAAATGGGACCTTCCAAAAATATATGTTATGTTTTATTTATAATAAAGGAGTAGGATTAATAACAACCCCAAAACTAAGATGGTAAATAATGTTAAAGGTTCAAATCAAATTAGTTCTTATATTTTATAACAGCAGTTATAATAATGGTTAAAAGAATCAGCAAGGCTCAGGTCTACACTTTAAAACCCTAACCCAAAAGCTAGAAATACAAAAATATTTGCTTCAAATTTTGAAATCAGCTGTTAATGCAAATATTGGAGCAAACAGCTATATTATCTGTTATTTTATTCGATTGGTTGCTATGGTAATAAATGTAAATACGTGTGTTGGTTTATCATTCTAGGCCGGACCTAAGAATTTTTCCGACTAAATTTACAAATATTGAAATAAAAAAAGGTTTTTTTCGAAATGAATTATAGCCTATGTTACTCATTGATAGTGTAGCTTTTTATTAGTAAAATTATTTTTTCAATCGGTTCAGTAGTTCCAGAGATTACCCCTACATACAAAAAAAAAAAAAACTTTACCCTTATATAACATTACTAGGGGAGTACCCTGCGTGCTACGCACGCCAACCCCCGATTGTACCTTCTAAAAACATATGTTATGTTTTATTTTTAATAAAGGTGTAGGATTAATAGTAACCTCAAAACTAAGATGGTAAATAATGTTAAATGTTCAAATCAAATTATTTCTTATATTTTATAACAGCAGTTATAATATTTGTTATAAGATCTGCACTTTAAAACCCTAACCTAAAAGCTAGAAATACAAAAGTAATTGCTTCAAGTTTTTAAATAAGCTGTTAATGGAAATATTGGAACAAACAGCAGCTATATTATCTGTTATTTTATTAAATAAATTATAGTAAATCTAAATACATGTGTTGGTTTATCATTATATGCCTAACCTAAGAATTTTTTCCGATTAAATTTACAAATATTAAAAAAAAAACGTTTTTATCGAAATGAATTATAGCCTAAGATATTCAGGGATAGTGTAGCTTTTTATTAGTAAAACTATTTTTTCAATCAGTTCAGTAGTGCCAGATACAATTTATACATACAAACAAACTTTCCCTCTTTATAATATTTGTATAGATATAGGCAACTACAATATATACGTTAAAATCTGTATGGTTTGTACCATTTCTTGTGATTGATTCAAACAAAATGAAGTTTGCAAACCGATTCTTTTTTTGAACGAGTTGATTAAATTCTCAATTCATCTAAAAGAATTAATTGTCTTGCCCATATTTATTTTACAATCATACAAAGAGAATCAGTCACAGCAGATATTTTTTGTACTGAATTTATCATTTCACATTCAAGATTCCTTTTGTTCTTATTAGTTATTATGTTTATTGCCCAGCAAAGCTGAGCTTTCAACAATTTGTAAGTTATGGATCACAACTTAGAATTAAGTTCCTGTATTTAACATAAACCACCAGAATATAAGTTGGAAGTTGTATGGTTTGAATAAGCGAGAGTTTCTACATTTCTTGTATTTGATTCACATGATCAAAAAGAATAGTTCTTAAACCGATTGAACGAGTTGTTTCAATCCTAAAATAATCGTTTGGCAAATAATTTTTGCGTATGTAATTTTGCAATCATACAAAGACTCAATCAGTCTAGGCCGTAGCCAGGAAAACTTAAGGGGGGGGGGGGGTCATGGCAGGACCGGGGATTTGAATGTAAACCCTTTTAACACGTTCACTGCTAAGGATGCGCATGTGAGCTTGACACTGAACACTATGAGAAGCGGCCGACGCACAGTGCATTGCGTGCTTTGCACGCCAACCCCCATTGTTAGAAGTATTTTCAATACAAAGTTCATTGCGTGCTTCGCCCGCCAACCCACGTATTGGTAGTATTTTCAATATACAGTACATTGCGTGCTTCGCACGCCAACCCCCGTATTGGGAGTATTTTCAATTCACAGAGCATTGCGTGCTTTGCGCGCCAATTTTAAGCCTATGTGTTATGGACTTTAAAATATAAGCGATTATTACGTAGAAAGGTTAAAAATAAAAAAATGAAGTAATTTCTACTCATTTAGGCTATAAATATAAGAAATAAACGGTCAGCCCCTAGCGTAGGAAATAAAAAAATTGCGTAGCAGTGAACGTTTTAAACACCGATTTCCATGCTTATTTTTAAAATTTTGGTACAGTTACCCATGTAAAATATTATAGGATGTAAGGAGGGTGAATGGTTTTGTTTTGTTAGAGTAAAGTATTTTTGTATAAGGCTTCTAACCTACTGCATCCATGTGTATTGTACGTTGTAGTTTAATGAAGCAAATCTAAATATCAGTATGCATGCAATGCACAGTGGTAAAATAAGTTGTTGGATCCTCTGTTGTGTTGTTTATTTTATAATTAATTAACTTGCACTTTTATATCTACTATTGATTTTTACTGCTAAACTTCGGGATTTCGGTGGGGGTGTTTGACCCCCTACCGGCCATGCAATCAGTGACTGGTACTTTCGCTTTTCAGAAATTGTAATTTTACATTCAAGATTCGTTCCGTTCTTAATATTATATGAATTGCCTAGAAAAGATGAACTTTCAAATTGTAGGCCTATATGTATTAATTAAGTTCTTATTCCTTTAACATAAACAAACCACCACATAAGTTGGAAGTTGTATGGTTTGTATAAACTTGTCAAAATAGGTCTAGTTCGTAAACCAATTTTTTTTTATTCAAAAGATTCGGTTCATCAAAGAGAATCGTTTTGTCCATCACTATCACTATATCATATTTGTTTGCAAACATACTGAAAGGCACAAGCAGTAGGGATGAGTAGTATTTTTTTTACCGGTAACAACGAGTAACAGTTATAACTAGTTGCAATTTCCAGTACCAGTTACTGGACTTATTAGTTAATATTTACAAATTTGTAAGCAGTAACGGATATCGTTATCAAGTTATGTTTTCTAATGGTTTGAGTTAACAAAAGACGAATAACGCTGAACATATAAACGTATCTCCCCAACGACTCAACTCTCTCCCACCAACTCAAACCGAGATATTTTATCGGTTCTTTTATAACAGTTTAAGTCTTGAAGGTACTGTATTTTTCGTTCTTATACCAGTTAGAGTAATTAGTAGTGTCAGGTATTTCGGTATTATTTCGTCAGTGATAGTTCTTAAGGGTCCGCTGTAGTAGCGGCCGTCTTGGTGATTTATCTCGTAAAAAGTTATTTAAGAGATTTCGTTTAACTTTTAACATAAAATTGTTTGCAATGTCTCATTTTAACCATGATCGCGATACGAATTCGTTTTTCTTCGTACATTTAAAAAAAAACCCGTTCATTTGTTATGTAATTGACATTTTTATTATTAGCTTGGTATGTATCTATTAACGGAATCTTTGAACGTGATTTTCACCCCTTCAAAACGTCGGATTGATTTGAAACTTTGCACACTTATCAAGGACCGATGACAACGCAATATTAATTTTGTCAGGTGTAATACGTGAGCACTGATCATGGCCCCCAGAACACGTTTTCGGGTGTCATTAAAAACTTTATATACAGGGTGATTCACGACGATATGCAAAAACTTCGGGAGCTCATTCTACATGTAAAAGTAAAGAAAAAAAGTTACATTCAAGGTCAAGGAATGCGTCGTTTTCCAGATATCTGTCAATTTGTTTTTTTTTAATCTACTATCACACATACGATATACAAAAAAACGAGTCTCTAGATTACAATTATGTAAGCTACATTTGATTCCGTTTTGAGACTAAAAAATAAGAAAATAAATTGTAGTTTAAAACTAAAAAAACACACTTTAATAGCAAACAGAACTAAAATTTTTAAAATAATTGTAAAAAAGCGTGGGGTGCGTTTTACTATTTTTTATAATAACTCTACTTTTATAAATATCAACCAATGAAATATTTGTAACATTTTATACCAAGCACCCCACGCTTTTTTACAATTATTTTCAAATTTTTACTTCTGTTTGCTATTAAAGCGTGTTTTTTAGTTTTTCAAACTATAATTTATTTAAGTACCATGTTTTAAAATTTTCTCACACACTATAAAAAATGAATAGTTAAAAGCAAGTTTTTGTTCCAATATCCAGAGCTTGTTGTTAGTTTACTTTGGAGTTTCCCAGGACGCCCGTTGAAAGAGGCATGAGCGAATTCAACTTTGGAAAAGGAGGGTGGTCGTTGAACCATTCGTGAATCTTAGTTCTATCTTGTGAATCTCTTTTTACCGATACCCGTAAATCAACACGCTGCATCACTTGCAAAAACCACTCCAGCGAACTCTGCCAAAGACATGCCAAGATGGCGGTGCCAAGATGACGAGCGAAGCAGATATTTTGAAATACTCTCGAACAACAAGGTGGATCGTTGTCTTCACTGATCCAATTGTCCCTTTTTTCCGACGTCAAACAAATCATTTCCAACTTCATCCTCACAAATTTAATACTTCTCGCCCGTAGTCACATGCAGAACAACGTGAAAATGAATAGTCTACAACAAGGTGGTTAAATGTAAACTGATAAAGGGCCCCATACACGGTCAATATTATTGCGCAATATTTTATACTGCGCAATAATATTGACCGTGTATGGGCTAAATTGAAGGCCGAAAACAGATTGTGCAATATATTGAGTGAATTCAAAAAGTTTGGAAAATTATTGCACAATCTTCAACATACTGACACGTGTATGGGTAGTATTGCGCAATATCCTGTCAGTCTGCCAGTTCGTCTGCTCTGGTACAAGTTCGTCTGCTCGGGTACAGCCGTTGTTGCGTTAAAATAATTGTATACTGACGTTTTAACTTTGTAAATTGTTTAGAATTGTTCATCTTAACATGACAAGTGTAGACGACAAGAAGTTTTTAGTGGAAGTGATTGAAGTGTACCGATCGTTACCGGCTTTGTGGGACCATAGGTCCAAGGACTATAGTAATAGGACCAAGAAGAATGAGCAGTACGACGAATTACTACAGAAATATAACGAAAAATACCCAGAAGCCGACAGAAAGGCATTGGTGAAGAAAATAAATTCTCTGCGAACAAATTTTCGAAAAGATTTGAGAAGAATAAGAAACAGTGAAAGAAGTGGTGCTGGTTCTGATGAAGTTCTTGAGTCAACATTGTGGTATTTTGAACATATGAAGTTCTTGATTGATTTGGAAGAGCCTACAGAGTCTGTTAGCACCATGTTAGGAGACGAAGAGGAAGAAGAAAATGACTCAAACACAAGTGTTGTAAGTAATATGTTTTTATTATGAAATTGTAGGCTATTTATTTGAGTAAGCAATAAATTATTACAAAAACTTGGTTTAGCTAGATTAATTACAGCTAGAATGATTTGTTATAATTACCTTAATTTAAATTATTTTAGCTATTAAATCACTGCGTAGACATGTGTTTCATATGAAGTTATATTGCCAAGAAACCTCGCCTTCATTATTGAAATAATCGCAATAGGCATCTCGTACAGATTTAGCATGATTCATTGGTTTTCGGCCCCGGATACGTTGTAGAGGCGCTAGTTCAACGGCGTCCCTCCAGGACCCCTCAACAACCTTGCCTGATTCTAGGATCTCTGTATCAACATTGCCTCTACGAATGTAACTAATTGCACTTTTTCGTCTGAGATAGTTATGCAAATAGCAACACGCTAACACAATTGTGCTTATCTTTTCAAGATTAACCGTTATTGGTCTTTGAAACACTCTAAAGCGACTGGCCAAAATCCCGAACGCGTTCTCAACTATACGCCAGCACGAGATAAGCGATAGTTGTACACTGCTTCATCTGGTGTTAAGCCGGTTTGGCTGAATGGTTTCATGAAGTTTTCGGTTAGTGCGAAGGCATCGTCTCCAACGAACACGAATGGTAATCTTTTGTCACTGTTTGGCAAAATGGCAGGTTGTGGTAAGTTCAGTCTGTTATTAAACAAACACTTTCCAAACTCAGTGTTTGCCAAGACCCCTCCGTCAGACACCCGTCCGTTTATGCCAACATCTACCATAATGAACTCGTAATTGGCATCAACAACGGCAAGCAACACTACACTAAAAAAGTTTTTATAATTATAGTACTGCGATCCAGATCCAGGTGGTTTGCGAATTGCTATGTGCTTTCCATCGACCGCTCCGAGACAGTTTGGAAAGTTCCACAGTTTATTGAACTCTTCTGCTGTTGATTTCCAAGCCTCTTCTGATTTTGGCATCTGTAAAGAAAGAACTTCATAGAAAGACAGTATAATATCTCTTTCAGCTTGGAGATTTCTATGTTAACCAAGATAGTTTTTGAAGTGAAAACTTCTTTAGCGGCGTTGGGCACTTTTTGCTTGGGGAAAAAGCATTGAATTCGCGACCGTTACCACTCGAGATATAGTATGTATTATATATATATATATATATATATATATGTATGTACGCAACGCGAATATACTACATAGCACTTCTTATTGGGAGAGGAAAAAGCATCAAACTCGCGACCGTCACCGCTCGAGATATAGTATGTATGTATATATATATATGATATTTGTGTTATATGTATTTTTATCCTTATTCCTACTCCTCTAATATTAGTACGGACAAAAAAATATAAATTGGTCATAGAAGTTATCACTTCCAACGTGTGGTCTTAAGCACACTATTTAATTTTTTTTTTCAATTTTCATACGTGTTGTACAGTTGTTCTCTTTTTTTTCAGCAAGAAGTTGCACGTTCAAAACCTAAGCCCTCAAAAAAGCCCAGGTATGATGCAAATGAGGAGTTACTAGCCAAAGCACGTAAGCGTCTCGAGACACCCCCGGACGATTATGAGAAGATAGCTATGGCTTGGGCAGTGGAATTGAAGAAAATGGACCCTCAGCAGCAACTGTTTGCTAAAAAGGGCATAAATGACATTTTGTTTGAGGGGCAGATGGGTACCTTAACCCGGAATTCTGTACAAGTTAATGTACATAATATTAGCCGTACGTCTACTCCGTTTAGTGCTTCTGTTGCTAGTCCCTTATGTTATGATCAACCATCAACGCACCATTTACAACCCATTCAGCATTCCACAGTGCAATATTACCCTGATCAACAGTCATCACAGTCAAATCAGAGTGCTTCAACATACATTTCCAATTTCCAATCCACATTATAAATTAGAAAATTATTTACCAATTACTGCTATTGTTAAATAAAAAATAATTCAATAATTACTTTTAGGAGTTATTTTTTTTTTAACTGTTTTCTTATTAAAGTTTGTGCTTTAAACAAAAAATATTATTGATCTTACCTGTATATAATCCTTCAAGCAGTGTATTATAGCATTACAGGTTTCAACTATAATCCTGCCAATCGCTTGTGCAGAAATAGCACTTGTGAATTTGAATTTCCTGTATCAAGATAGCGTAAAGTTATAGACAAACGTTCACTCACTGAGTTGGCATCTCTCATATTAGTATCAACTTTTTTAATACGAGGCTCAACCAATCGTAATAACTCATCAAACGATTCTGCGTCTAATCTGAGAAAGTTTAAAGTCACTTGGTTCACTAGTGCGAAGCTCTTTCAGCAGTCTTTCGTGAGTAAATTCACTCCTTTTTTTTAACCACTCCTTCATCCATATTCGCTTCTTCCTCTTCTTCGGTTTCGTTAGCAATGCGACTACCACACACGCTGCAGCATCCAAATCACACATGATAACGGCTTCTAAAACACTACTTGCCAACCAATATTGACGACTATACTGAAGCGTGGATTGCACAAATTTATTGAACAGTGTATGGTCGCTCCTTCAATAAGATTGCGCAATATATTGTACAATAATATTGACCGTGTATGGGGCCCTTAAGGGAAGAGCGCACCGAGAGAAAGGTCATACTGAATAGAGTAGGGAGGGTAGTATGACCTATTATACCTCATTCCAATCTTTCCTCTATTATTGTGCTCCCCTCTGTATACAATTCCTCCTTTACATGATTACACATACATGTAGTAAAGTCATTAATATGTGGTCTGAGAGTTCATTTATCAATAAAACTTGTTTTTTAAACAATACAAACTGATGTTTTGATCATTTTCCATTCCCCCTCCATATCTCCTTTAGTATTGATCAAAGCAAAAAAATATACAATATTTTTAGTAGAAACTTTTACCTAGATTGATTTAGTAGATGAACATGTTTTCGTTAGAGGCAGTAGTTTTCGAGTTATTAACGAAAAACTGAAAAAAGACCTTGTGAGGGTCCCATAGTTCCTTCGTTCCTTAGTTGCACTCATACTCATCAGTACTTTCAGTGTTGTTAAGGACACCTTCCCATACTCATGTGGCAACATTTGCTTCTACATAAATTTTTCCCGCTATTTGGCCTTTTGTTGTCTTCGTTGCCTGGACTACTAATAAACAGAGGGCTTTCGTTACAATTTGAACAGTGAGTATCAACAGCTGATACTGAACATTCTGTTATCAACTTATTTATTCATGTGTGACAAATTTGTATTTTGGTCACTTAATTCCTCTGTATTACGGGTTTCAAAAATTAACAAGAAGCCTATTTGTTTATTTTAAAAAAATATTTGTTTGTCTAAAACATTCTTTATTAGTGTTAAGATCGTTTCCATTGGCTCAAAACGTTTGCATACCAAAATATCTTGAGCTCTGTTAGGGTGTTTTTAAAACTAATAGTCCTCTAACTTTTACAATTTTCCACAAGAGTTTTCGAAAGTTTTCCACCATGTTGGAAAATTGCGGCAAATTTTGGAAATTTCAAATTCATACTTTTAATGGCCACTAAAAAGTAGTTGAAGTCCCATATTTAAAGTTTGCTGTACATCTTGTACTTTTTTAGAGGAAAATGGTGGCTCAGATACGACACCTGCATATTTTTCTACAAATAAAACATTAAACAATATTACAATTTCCGTATTGTTTATTTTGATGCATCCTGTACTAGGCATATAAAGATAAAATTTGGCGGTAAAATGTTCCTACCAAAAGGCTGTTGAATGCTCAGGGTGTTTCGCGATAGGTTGGCACAAATGTCGTTAAGGATAATAATAGTTATGTGATACTTGGTTTGTTTAACCCGACATTCTATACCAACAATATTGTGGGTACGTATACTGTTATAACCTTTAACCTAACTATTAGCCTTCAACCGATTGTTTCGAAAGTTACACCATAAGAAAGGGAATTAAAAGATCTGCAAGAAATGTGTCTTAACATATTTTTTTTTAAATGTACGGTTTTGGTTAATTTAGGTTTGAAATGTTCAAACAGTCGTCAGATTAAACAGCATAATTGGATATAATCTATTATTTCCCATAAAATATAAAATTGTTAGGTTAAGGGTCGGCTCTAGCTGTCGGCCATGTTGGCTGACACTCCATAACACCAATGTTAAATTAAAATCCAAATTTTTGTTTATTTTTGATCGGAAAATTATAAACGATATGACATGCAAATGGCTTTTTCAAAACTAAGAAAAATAATTTGTTTAATATTTATTAACAATTTAAAACATTGATTTTTAATATTTTTTTATGTTGTCACTATTAATTATAGCGAAAAATTACCAAGCCATTCGGATGAAGAATTTTCTCACCAAGAGTTTGGTTTTTTTTTAAAAACATTATTTGAATAATTGCGGGTTTTAAATGGATTTAGTATAAACAATGTCCGCGTAACCTACCGCCGCTATAGGGAGTCGCAGGTTGCTTTTTGTTTTACTAGACCCTTAAACTCCATGCCAAATTTGAACTCAATCGGTCAAACATTTATCTAGATATGAATTATTTTGTAAAAGAAAACAAAATGGCGGATAAGCTGGAAACAAAGCTTTTCCGGACCTACGTTCTTACGTACAATTTTGCTTTTATTTAGGTCGCCTATCATTTTCTAAAGTTGTGCCAACTTCTAGCGGACCACCCTGTTTATTTGTTTTTATTTGTTCAGTAGTTTAGTAAAAATCAACAATTATTAAATAGTTATTTTCGTTTTTGTGTAACATTGGACTACAATCTATATATATATATATAAAAGCGAAATACCACTCACTCACTCACTGACTCACTCATCACGATTTCTCAAAAACTACCGAACGGATTGAAATGATATTTGGTATGTAGCTTCCTCTAGGGCCATATGTGCTCACTAAGAAAGGGTTTGAAAAAAATCGAAATTAATTTTAGGGGGGGGTTTGGGGGATCAAAGTTATTAAATCACGATTTCTTCAAAACTACCGAACGGATTGGAATGCAATTTGGTATGTAGCTTCCTCTAGGGCCATAAGTGTTTACTAAAAAACGGTTTGGAAAAAATTGAAATTTTAGGGGGGTTTGTTGGGTAAAAATTACTAAATCACGATTTCTCCAAAATTACCGAAGAGATTAGAATGAAATTTGGTATATAGCTTCCTATAGGGCCATAGGCGCTCGCTAAGAAAGGGTTTAAAAAAGTACGAAATTTTAGGGACGGTTTGGGGGGATCAAAGTTATTAAATCACGATTTCTGCAATACTACTGAACGGATTGGAATGAAATTTGGTATGCAGCTTCCTCTAGGGCCATAGGTGCTCACTAAGAAAGGGTATGAAAAATTTCGAAATTTTAGGAGGGGTTTGGGGGGATCAAAGTTACTAAAATCATAATTTAAGATCTTTTATTATTATGACAATAGTGCTTTTATTATTTAAGATCTTCAGTAAGTATATATATAAAAGCCAAATACCACTCACTGACTGAACACTTAAAAAGGATACAATTATGTTAAAAAGACTGAAAATACCAACCACCACGGGCAACGCCGTACGGGTCAGCTAGTATAAGTATAGTTCTAAAGTCGCATGACTTCATGAAGGATACAAACCTGTCAACATTAATCTCCAAATCAAACGCATAACAGCTGATTTCGTTCGATATTTTTAACACTCCAATAAAAATGAAAATTTAATAGCCATGGATCCCTTAAAAGCATTACTTAAAGATCCCAACGCATATCAAGTGTTTTGTGGTAAGACGGCGGAAGTAAAACAAACAGTGGTTGACTCACTTCAAAGCTGACAGGATATGACTAATTATTTGTTTACAGCTTTTGATTAATTTGCGACGTCTTGCAACAACATTGAAGTAAAAAGCCCAAAGGACGTGCGTAGCTCGTCGTATTGGAATAGACGTACTGTACACATCATAATGTAGGGTTAGCAAGATTTGTAATTATGTTAAATTTACGTTTGATATATTTACCCTTCCCACACAAGTTCGAATTTAACAGACCGTCTGATAGACGGAAAACCAATAATCCTTCAAGGGCTCCATTTCCCCCCCTTAAGCGGACGGCAGCACTGCTTTGCAGTGTGTTTAGTGGGCTTGTATACATTTACATAACCTATTACAAATATGATAACAGAAATATTATAAGTTAGAGAGGTAGGCTATACGTTTTAAAAACACCCTAACTGTGCGCAAGATATTTTGGTATGGAAACGTTTTGAACCGATGAAAACGCTCTTAACACTAATAAAGAATTTTTTAGACAAACAAATGAAGTTTTTTTGTTAATTTTTGGAAATAATAATACAGAGGAACTAAGTGACAAAAATACAAATTTGTCACAAATGAAAAATGAAGTTGATAACAGATGATCAATATCAACTGCTGATTCTCATTGTTCAAATTGTTATCGAAAGCCCTGTGTTTATTAGTAGTCCAGGCAACGAAGACAAAACATTTCCAAATAGCGGGAAAACTTTATGTAGAAGCCAATTTTGGCAAAGTTGTAGGGTAAGGTGTCCTTAACAACATACTAAAAGTACTGATGGGTAGGAGTGAAGTACCCGGGGGGGGGGGGGGCCTCAAAGGTCCCTTTTACTTTCTCACTATACTATATAGTATAGAGAAAGTACCTATAGTGATCGCAAAAAAATCGATGTTGAGTGTTTTGTGGAAATATCCGTTTTGAGACCCCCTGAGTCCAAAAAAATGGTTTTTACAAAATGTCTGTATGTATGTCTTATGTATACAAAGCTAGAGCGAAAACTATTCGATCGATTTCAAACAAATTTGCACCAGACATGTCAAGTAGGCCTGTAAGATGCACGAAAAACGGGTTTGAAAAACTTTGAAAAACAACCCACTTTTTGCAAAAAAAACCCAAAAAATCAGTTATTATTTTTTTATAAAAATACGGCTCTAATGATTTTGATAAAATTTTGTTTATTTGTTGCCTTTAATGTACCCTACCATATGCAAAAAATTGCATCTTCCTAAAAATTCTCGTTTAGCTAATAATAATAATAATTGATTTTTGGGGGTTTTTTGGCCATAAAAGGGGTTGTTTTTCAAAATTTTTCAAAACCTTTTTCATGCATCTATACAGCAATAATTGACGTGTTTGGTGCAAATTTGTTCGAAATCGATGGAATAGTTTTCTCTCTAGATAATAATAATAATATTTATTAGTTAATCTCCTACTTTAATAAATCACCTCTCCTACAATAAAATTATGAAGTCACAGGGAATCTGTTTAATAATTTAAATATGTTTGTGAGAAAGTATGTGCCAGTTCCTGGTACCGTTTATTTCAGTTTTTTGTTAGTAACTCGAAAACTGTTGCCTCGAGCGAAAACACATTCATATACTTAAAATCTACTTGAAAGTTTCTACTAAAAATGTCCTATTAATATTTTTGCTAGGAACAATACTTAAAGGAAATATGAGGGTGTGAATTGAAAATTATCAAAACATCGGTTTTTATTGTTAAAAATAAAATTTTATTGATAAATGAACTATATGCTCAGACCCCATATTAATGACTTTACTGCATGTAAGTATAATCATCTAAAGAAGGAATTGTGTGCAGAGGAGAGCACAATAATAGAGAAAAGACGAGAAAGATGGGAATGAGATCAGGGGCCTGTTTCATAAAACACCTGTAATACAGTACCTGTATTACAGGATTTTAAAATTAAAATTTACAATCCTGTAAAAATACGTTTCATAAAAATAATTCTACACTTGTAAAATCACCTGTAATTTTCACCTGTATTACTAGTTCCTGTATTTTGACTCGATGTTTAAAATAACATTGACCTTTACCAATTAGGCCTATATAAATTACTTTCCAATATCTTTATTCGGTGAAAATTTTCTTGTTCATGTCTTCGGTAAAAATTGATTAACTTGAAAAATATTTAACCGATTTTAATTAAATTTGAACCACATACAGAAAACATATCTATAATAATAATATAAAAAAATCAGATTGTTACAACAAATTTTAATAGCTTTAACGATTAGGCCTATAAAAATGACTATTTCTCTATTTCTAATTCGACAAATGGTGAACAATATTTTTTTTATTTTGTATTATTTGAGATTTATGTTAATAATTATGTATTGGGTTATGAATATAATAATTTATAGAGAATTTTATAGGGAATCCAAATCTTTTTTAATATTTAAAATCGAATATATATAGCCTATCAAAAGTTATGTACTTTTTTAAAATGTAATGTAAAATTTTGTTTTCAAAGTATATACGTTTTCAATGCTAAAAAATGCATAATAATAATGTATAAATAAAGTAATTTATCGTATCGTGATGTTTTTTTCACAGAATGTGTGTAATAAATAAAATATACTCTGTTAATCTTAATACGACTGCAATCAATATACATGTTAACTAACAGTTTCATCCATTTACTTCCAGATTGAAGGATTTGGTAACAAGTAAAAGATAAGCATTATTCATGTGTAAGGAAGGAAATGCTTTTACTCCTAACTTTTGGTTGAAACAAACCCTTTTACTTCTAACTTTTACTTTAAAGCATTAGCCTTTTATACATAAGGCTCATTATATTATTATTGTTGATAATAATATAATCAACTACTACCTTCATCCATTTTAACACTTAACCCTACAACAGGTCACTTTTCAAGATGTCACCTATAGGCCTACTTGTAAAAGTTTTAAGATGGTATAAACAATGATAAAATATTCAACATTTTACAGGTTCAGTAATACAGGAAGTTGATCTTTATGAAACACAACAACGATAAAGTCCTGTATTATTTACTTGTAATACAGGTAAATCATCTGTAAATTGTTTTACAGGGAAAATTCATTATGAAACACCAACTTGTAATTTTTACCTGTAATACTGGAGTTTTGCCTGTTTTACAGAACCTGTAACCTTTATGAAACGGGCCCCGTCTACCCTCCCTACTATATTCAGTATCACCTTCCCCATCGGTGCCCTTCCCTTATCAATTTACATTAACCACATTGTTGTTCTCGCTTATCAGTTTAAATTTAACCACCTTGTTGTAGACTATTCATTTTCAGTATGTTCTGCATGTGACTATGGATGGGAAGTGCTAAATTTGTGAGGGTGAAGTTGAAATTGATTTGTTTAATTTCGGAAAAAATGGGTAATTGGATCAGTGAAGACAACTATCCACCTTGTTGTTCGAAGCCCTCTAATTTACCTTTTAGTTATAAAAATACCCAAAACATTAAAACACATACGAATATTGAGTAAATTTAATCCACTAATTTTCGACTAATTTGATCAAATGTGCTTTCAGAGTTGGCGGTTTAAGCCAACCACTGATTGCCCTAACATTGGGAAATTATACTCAAGGGACAACCCAAAACCCAATAGGAAATACAGTAAATTCTGTTGTTGGTCGACGGCAAGTTTGTTTATTGTGCACTATCGTTTGTACTATGTTTATTTTGTTTTTCGTGTATTGTTATGTATATGTTTCTATGTGTTTTTAATTGATTGGTTGTTGCCTCTATTATATTTTTGTAAGTATGTTCGTTTGAGTATTTATGAGTACTTTTATTTGTATGTTATATGTATGTATGTTTGTTTTTATGTATTTAGGTGTACGCCTATGTGCTTGTTTTTGCGCATGTGGATCGATCGTTGTTTCATTCTATTTCTGTTCGATTGTAAGTCTCTTTGTATGTTTTAAGCACGTATGTTTGTTTCCATGTATTTTTTGGTGTGTGTTTGTTTTTGCGTATGTGAATCGATTGGTTGTTATTTCATTCCACTTACTGTTTCGATTGTATGTTTGTTTGTATGAACACAATTGTTTGTACGATTGTAAGTTTTTTGTATGTTTGATGCTGTTTATTTTGAAGTATGTGTTTGGTTTTGCGTATGTGAATCGATTGGTTGCTATTTTATTCTACTTCTGTTTCGATTGTATGTTTGTTTGTATTAGTACTTTTATATATATTATTTATTTGTTGTCAACTGTAGTCTCTAGTTTTACTTTACGTTTTATGTGGCTTCATGTTTCTCTGCCACAGGCAGCATCATCAGGCCAGCTATCTATGTCCACTCAAACACTCATAATATACACATCACTTAATTTAACATATATTTTCGTACATTGGTCGTACACGTCACACAAATATAATATGTCAAAACAATAATAATTTAACTTTACACTTGAGAGGTACCTCATTCTAGTGTGTCATTTCCCACAAGACTGATTTGGAAAGTCCCCCTAAATATGGGGACTGAGTGTCCCCTAAATATAGGGGATTTTGGGGGCAACTGAAAATTTTTAAATGGGAAGTATGGTCATGTGATACCTTATTTTAAAGGTGTATTTAGGACTAGGAAAATGACATAAAGAAAATAAATATCGGAAAACCCAAAATAAAATGGCGGCCATAAACGTGTTGAAATAAATCGACATGAAGTTGCTAATATCTCGAAAAGGAAGAGTTTTTAGAAAAAAATTCCAAGAGACAAAAAATTTGTATTTCAAAGTGCTTGACCTAAAAAAAATTGCTTCCAAATCGATTTCGTAAACTTTATTTTTACTCCTCCACTTAGAAAATTTTGTTTTTGGCCATAAAGGGAGTTGTTTTTCAAAAATGTTCAAAACCTTTTTTCGTGCATCTATACAGGCCTAATTGACAAGATTGGTTCAAATTTGTTCAAAATCGATCGAATAGTTTTATCTCTAGCTAATAATAATAATATTTATTAGTAAATCTCCTAGTTTAAAATCACCTCTCCTACAATAATGAAGTCACTGCGAATCTGTTTAATAATTTAAATATGTTTGTGAGAAAGTATGTGTCAGTTTCTGTCTGGTACCGTTTATTCAATTACAAGCGGTTCAATTTGATAATGTTAGTTGTTTTCAATAATTATACTATTTGTTGTATATGTAAAGACAACTCATTACAACGTATA
>JAGFPH010005136.1:53798-103397 GCA_018207615.1 Philaenus spumarius
TATACGTTGTAATGAGTTGTCTTTACATATACAACAAATAGTATAATTATTGAAAACAACTAACATTATCAAATTGAACCGCTTGTAATTGAATAAACGGTACCAGACAGAAACTGACACATACTTTCTCACAAACATATTTAAATTATTAAACAGATTCGCAGTGACTTCATTATTGTAGGAGAGGTGATTTTAAACTAGGAGATTTACTAATAAATATTATTATTATTAGCTAGAGATAAAACTATTCGGTCGATTTTGAATAAATTTGCACCAGTCTTGTCAATTAGGCCTGTATAGATGCACGAAAAAAGGTTTTGAAAATTTTTGAAAAACAACTCCCTTTATGGCCAAAAACAAAATTTTCTAAGTGGAGGAGTAAAAATAAAGTTTACGAAATCGATTTGGAAGCAATTTTTGTTAGGTCAAGCACTTTGAAATACAAATTTTTTGTCTCTTGAAATTTTTTCTAAAAACTCTTCCTTTTCGAGATATTAGCAACTTTATGTCGATTTATTTCAACACGTTTATGGTCGCCATTTTATCTTGGGTTTTCCGTTATTTATTTTCTTTATGTCATTTTCCTAGTCTTAAATACACCTTTAAAATAAGGTATCACATGACCATACTTCCCATTTTAAAATTTTGAGTTGCCCCCAAAATCCCCCATATTTAGGGGACACTCAGTCCCCATATTTAGGGGGCCTTTCCAAATCAGTCTTGTGGGAAGTGACACACTAGAATGAGGTACCCCTCAAGTGTAAAGTTAAATTATTATTGTTTTGACATATTATATTTGTGTGACGTATACGACCAATGTACGAAAATATATGTTAAATTAAGTGTTGTGTATATTATGAGTGTTTGAGTGGACATAGATAGCTGGCCTGATGATTCTGCCTGTGGCAGAGAAACATGAAGCCACATAAAACGTAAAGTAAAACTAGAGACTACAGTTGACAACAAATAAATAATATATATAAAAGTACTAATACAAACAAACATACAATCGAAACAGAAGTAGAATGAAATAGCAACCAATCGATTCACATACGCAAAACCAAACACATACTTCAAAATAAACAGCATCAAACATACAAAAAACTTACAATCGTACAAACAATTGTGTTCATACAAACAAACATACAATCGAAACAGAAGTGGATGAAATAACAACCAATCGATTCACATACGCAAAAACAAACACACACCAAAAAATACATGGAAACAAACATACGTGCTTAAAACATACAAAGAGACTTACAATCGAACAGAAATAGAATGAAACAACGATCGATTTACATGCGCAAAAACAAGCACATAGGCGTACACCAAAATACATAAAAACAAACATACATACATATAACATACAAATAAAAGTACTCATAAATACTCAAACGACCATACTTACAAAAATATAATAGAGGCAACAACCAATCAATTAAAAACACATAGAAACATATACATAACAATACACGAAAACAAACAAACAAAATAAACATAGTACAAACGATAGTGCACAATAAACAAACTTGCCGTCAACCAACAACAGAATTTATTTCCTATTCGGTTTTGGGTTGTCCCTTGAGTATAATTTCCCAATGTTGGGGCAATCAGTGGTTGGCTTAAACCGCCAACTCTGAAAGCACATTTGATCAAATTAGTCGAAAATTAGTGGATTAAATTTACTCAATATTTGTATGTGTTTTAATGTTTTGGGTATTTTTATAACTAAAAGGTAAATTAGAGGGCTTCGAACAACAAGGTGGATAGTTGTCTTCACTGATCCAATTACCCATTTTTTCCGAAATTAAACAAATCAATTTCAACTTCACCCTCACAAATTTAGCACTTCCCATCCATAGTCACATGCAGAACATACTGAAAATGAATAGTCTACAACAAGGTGGTTAAATTTAAACTGATAAGCGAGAACAACAATGTGGTTAATGTAAATTGATAAGGGAAGGGCACCGATCGGAAGGTGATACTGAATATAGTAGGGAGGGTAGACATGATCTCATTCCCATCTTTCTCGTCTTTTCTCTATTATTGTGCTCTCCTCTGCACACATTCCTCCTTTACATGATTATACCTTACATGCAGTAAAGTCATTAATATGGGGTCAATAAAATTTTATTTTTAACAATAAAAACCGATGTTTTGATAATTTTCAATTCACACCCCATATTTCCTTTAAGTATTGTTCCTAGCAAAAAATTAATACAGTAGAACTCCAATTATCCGGACTCCAATTATCCGGATCGCCAATTATCCGGATCAGATTTGAATAAGAACATAGTCAAACGGATGCGAGACTTGGCGGCGCGGAATCGATTTAAGGTAGCAAAACAGCTGACTCTGCCTGGTATGTTCAATTCAAGTAGATTTTAAGTATATGAATGTGTTTTCGCTCAAGGCAACAGTTTTCGAGTTACTAACGAAAAACTGAAATAAACGGTACCAGGAACTGGCACATACTTTCTCACAAACATATTTAAATTATTAAACAGATTCACTGTGACTTCATAATTTTAGTGTAGGAGAGGTGATTTATTAAAGTAGGAGATTAACTAATAAATATTATTATTATTATCTAGAGAGAAAACTATTCCATCGATTTCGAACAAATTTGCACCAAACACGTCAATTATTGCTGTATAGATGCATGAAAAAGGTTTTGAAAAATTTTGAAAAACAACCCCTTTTATGGCCAAAAAACCCCCAAAAATCAATTATTATTATTATTAGCTAAACGAGAATTTTTAGGAAGATGCAATTTTTTTGCATATGGTAGGGTACATTAAAGGCAACAAATAAACAAAATTTTATCAAAATCGTTAGAGCCGTATTTTTATAAAAAAATAATAACTGATTTTTTGGGGTTTTTTTGCAAAAAGTGGGTTGTTTTTCAAAGTTTTTCAAACCCGTTTTTCGTGCATCTTACAGGCCTACTTGACATGTCTGGTGAAAATTTGTTTGAAATCGATCGAATAGTTTTCGCTCTAGCTTTGTATACATAAGACATACATACAGACAGACATTTTGTAAAAACCATTTTTTTGGACTCAGGGGGTCTCAAAACGGATATTTCCACAAAACACTCAACATCGATTTTTTTTGCGATCACTATACTTACTCTATACTATAGTATAGTGAGAAAGTAAAAGGGACCTTTGAGGCCCCCCCGGCCTACCCATCAGTACTTTTAGTATGTTGTTAAGGACACCTTACCCTACAACTTTGCCAAAATTGGCTTCTACATAAATTTTTCCCGCTATTTGGAAATGTTTTTTCTTCGTTGCCTGGACTACTAATAAACACAGGGGTTTCGATAACAATTTGAACAATGAGAATCAGCAGCTGATATTGATCATCTGTTATCAACTTCATTTTTCATTTGTGACAAATTTGTATGTTTGTCACTTAGTTCCTCTGTATTATGATTTCCAAAAATTAACAAAAAAACTTCATTTGTTTGTCTAAAAAATTCTTTATTAGTGTTAAGATTGTTTTCATCGGTTCAACGTTTCCATACCAAAATATCGTGCGCACAGTTAGGGTGTTTTTAAAACGTATACCTCTCTAACTTATAATATTTCTGTTATAATATTTGTAATAGGTTATGTAAATGTATACAAGCCCACTAAACACACTGCAAAGCAGAGCTGCCGTCCGCTTAAGGGGGGAAATGGAGCCCTTGAAGGATTATTGGTTTTCCGTCTATCAGACGGTCTGTTAAATTCGAACTTGTGTGGGAAGGGTAAATATATCAAACGTAAATTTAACATAATTACAAATCTTGCTAACCCTACATTATGATGTGTACAGTACGTCTATTCCAATACGACGAGCTACGCACGTCCTTTGGGCTTTTTACTTCAATGTTGTTGCAAGACGTCGCAAATTAATCAAAAGCTGTAAACAAATAATTAGTCATATCCTGTCAGCTTTGAAGTGAGTCAACCACTGTTTGTTTTACTTCCGCCGTCTTACCACAAAACACTTGATATGCGTTGGGATCTTTAAGTAATGCTTTTAAGGGATCCATGGCTATTAAATTTTCATTTTTATTGGAGTGTTAAAAATATCGAACGAAATCAGCTGTTATGCGTTTGATTTGGAGATTAATGTTGACAGGTTTGTATCCTTCATGAAGTCATGCGACTTTAGAACTATACTTATACTAGCTGACCCGTACGGCGTTGCCCGTGGTGGTTGGTATTTTCAGTCTTTTTAACATAATTGTATCCTTTTTAAGTGTTCAGTCAGTGAGTGGTATTTGGCTTTTATATATATACTTACTGAAGATCTTAAATAATAAAAGCACTATTGTCATAATAATAAAAGATCTTAAATTATGATTTTAGTAACTTTGATCCCCCCAAACCCCTCCTAAAATTTCGAAATTTTTCATACCCTTTCTTAGTGAGCACCTATGGCCCTAGAGGAAGCTGCATACCAAATTTCATTCCAATCCGTTCAGTAGTATTGCAGAAATCGTGATTTAATAACTTTGATCCCCCCAAACCGTCCCTAAAATTTCGTACTTTTTTAAACCCTTTCTTAGCGAGCGCCTATGGCCCTATAGGAAGCTATATACCAAATTTCATTCTAATCTCTTCGGTAATTTTGGAGAAATCGTGATTTAGTAATTTTTACCCAACAAACCCCCCTAAAATTTCAATTTTTTCCAAACCGTTTTTTAGTAAACACTTATGGCCCTAGAGGAAGCTACATACCAAATTGCATTCCAATCCGTTCGGTAGTTTTGAAGAAATCGTGATTTAATAACTTTGATCCCCCAAACCCCCCCCTAAAATTAATTTCGATTTTTTTCAAACCCTTTCTTAGTGAGCACATATGGCCCTAGAGGAAGCTACATACCAAATATCATTTCAATCCGTTCGGTAGTTTTTGAGAAATCGTGATGAGTGAGTCAGTGAGTGAGTGAGTGGTATTTCGCTTTTATATATATATATATAGATTGTAGTCCAATGTTACACAAAAACGAAAATAACTATTTAATAATTGTTGATTTTTACTAAACTACTGAACAAATAAAAACAAATAAACAGGGTGGTCCGCTAGAAGTTGGCACAACTTTAGAAAATGATAGGCGACCTAAATAAAAGCAAAATTGTACGTAAGAACGTAGGTCCGGAAAAGCTTTGTTTCCAGCTTATCCGCCATTTTGTTTTCTTTTACAAAATAATTCATATCTAGATAAATGTTTGACCGATTGAGTTCAAATTTGGCATGGAGTTTAAGGGTCTAGTAAAACAAAAAGCAACCTGCGACTCCCTATAGCGGCGGTAGGTTACGCGGACATTGTTTATACTAAATCCATTTAAAACCCGCAATTATTCAAATAATGTTTTTAAAAAAAAACCAAACTCTTGGTGAGAAAATTCTTCATCCGAATGGCTTGGTAATTTTTCGCTATAATTAATAGTGACAACATAAAAAAATATTAAAAATCAATGTTTTAAATTGTTAATAAATATTAAACAAATTATTTTTCTTAGTTTTGAAAAAGCCATTTGCATGTCATATCGTTTATAATTTTCCGATCAAAAATAAAGGAAAATTTGGATTTTAATTTAACATTGGTGCTATGGAGTGTCAGCCAACATGGCCGACAGCTATAGCGGACCCTTAACCTAACAATTTTATATTTTATGGGAAATAATAGATTAAATCCAATTATGCGGTTTAATCTGACGACTGTTTGAACATTTCAAACCTAAATTAACCAAAACCGTACATTTAAAAAAAAATATGTCAAGACACATTTCTTGTAGATCTTTTAATTCCCTTTCTTATGGTGTAACTTTCGAAACAATAGGTTGAAGGCTAATAGTTAGGTTAAAGGTTATAACAGTATACGTGCCCACAATATTGTTGTGTTTACTACGTTGGTATAGAATGTCGGGTTAAACAAACCAAGTATCACATAACTTAACTATTATTATCCTTAACGACATTTGTGCCAACCTATAGCGAAACACCCTGAGCATTCAACAGCCTTTTGGTAGGAACATTTTGCCGCCAAATTTTATCTTTATATGCCTAGTACAGGATGCATCAAAATAAACAATACGGAAATTGTAATATTGTTTTATGTTTTATTTGTAGACAAATCTGCAGGTGTCGTATCTGAGCCACCATTGGCCTCTAAAAAGGTACAAGATGTACAGCAAACTTTAAATATGGGACTTCAACTACTTTTTAGTGACCATTAAAAGTATGAATTTGAAATTTCCAAAATTTGCCGCAATTTTCCAACATGGTGAACAACTTTCGAAAACTCTTGTGGAAAAGTGTATTTTATGATGATTTGGGGGTTTTACAAGTTTTAAGACATTTTTGTTCGTGGTGTTATTTTTTATACGACTAACCATTTAAAAGTTAGAGGACTATTAGTTTTAAAAACACCCTAATAGAACTCAAGATATTTTGGTATGCAAACGTTTTGAGCCAATGGAAACGATCTTAACACTAATAAAGAATGTTTTAGACAAACAAATAATTTTTTTAAATAAAGAAATAGGCTTTTTTGTTAATTTTTGAAAACCGTAATACAAAGGAATTAAGTGGCAAAAATACAAATTTGTCACACATGAAAAAAGAAGTTGATAACAGAATGTTCAGTATCAGCTGTTGATACTCACTGTTGAAATTGTAACGAAAGCCCTCTGTTTATTAGTAGTCCTGGCAACGAAGACAACAAAAGGCCAAATAGCGAAACAAATTCATGTAGAAACCAATTTTGCCACATGTGTAGGGGAAGGTGTCTTTAACAACACTGAAAGTACTGATGAGTATGAGTGCAACTAAGGAACGAAGGAACTATGGGACCCTCACAATGTCTTTTTTCAGTTTTTCGTTAATAACTCGAAAACTACTGCCTCTAACGAAAACATGTTCATCTACTAAATCAATCTAGGTAAAAGTTTCTACTAAAAATATTGTATAATTTTTTGCTTTGATCAATACTAAAGGAGATATGGAGGGGGAATGGAAAATGATCAAAACATCAGTTTGTATTGTTTAAAAAACAAGTTTTATTGATAAATGAACTCTCAGACCACATATTAATGACTTTACTACATGTATGTGTAATCATGTAAAGGAGGAATTGTATACAGAGGGGAGCACAAAAATAGAGAAAAGATGAGAAAGATTGGAATGAGGCCAGGTCTACCCTCCCTACTCTATTCAGTATGACATTTCTCTCGGTGCCCTCTTCCCTTATCAGTTTACATTTAACCACCTTGTTGTTGATTATTCATTTTCACTGTGTTCTGCATGTGACTACGGGCGAGAAGTATTAAATTTGTGAGGATGAAGTTGGAAATGATTTGTTTAACGTCGGAAAAAAGGGACAATTGGATCAGTGAAGACAACGATCCACCTTGTTGTTCGAGAGTATTTCAAAATATCTGCTTCGCTCGTCATCTTGGCACCGCCATCTTGGCATGTCTTTGGCAGAGTTCGCTGGAGTGGTTTTTGCAAGTGATGCAGCGTGTTGATTTACACGGGTATCGGTAAAAAGAGATTCACAAGATAAAACTAAGATTCACGAATGGTTCAACGACCACCCTGCTTTTCCAAAGTTGAATTCGCTCATGCTTTCAACGGGCGTCCTGGGAAACTCCAAAGTAAACTACCAACAAGCTCTGGATATTGGAACAAAAACTTGCTTTTAACTCTTCATTTTTTATAGTGTGTGAGAAAAAACATGTTACTTAAATAAATTATAGTTTAAAAAACTAAAAAACACGCTTTAATAGCAAACAGAACTAAAAATGTTAAAATAATTGTAAAAAAGCGTGGGTTGCTTGGCATCAAATGTTACAAATATTTCATTGGTTGATATTTATACAAGTAGAGTTATTATAAAAAATAGTAAAACGCACCCCACGCTTTTTTACAATTATTTTTAAATTTTTAGTTCTGTTTGCTATTAAAGTGTGTTTTTTAGTTTTAAACTACAATTTATTTTCTTATTTTTTAGTCTCAAAACCGAATCAAATGTAGCTTACATAATTGTAATCTAGAGACTCGTTTTTTTGTATATCGTATGTCGTGTGATAGTAGATTTTAAAAAAACAAATTGACAGATATCTGGAAAACGGAGCATTTCTTGACCTTGAATGTAACCTTTTTTTCTTTACTTTTACATGTATAATGAGCTCCCGAAGTTTCTGTATATCGTCGTAAATCACCCTGTATATAAAGTTTTTAATGACACCCGAAAACGTTCTGGGGACCATGATCAGTGCTCACTTACTACAACCAACAAAATTAATGAGCTCCTTGAGTTTTTGCATATCGTCGTGAATCACCCTGTATATAAAGTTTTTAATGACACTCGAAAACGTTCTGGGGACCATGATCAGTGCTCACTTACTACATCCAACGAAATTAATGAGCTCCCGAAGTTTCTGTATATCGTCGTGAATCACCCTGTATATGTAAAGTTTTTATGACACCCAAAAACGTGTTCTGGGGACCATGATCAGTGCTCACTTATTACACCCAACAAAATTAATGAGCTCCCGAAGTTTCTGTATATCGTCGTCAAACACCCTGTATATAAAGTTTTTAATGACACCCGAAAACGTGTTCTGGGGGCCATGATCAGTGCTCACTTATTACACCTGACAAAATTAATATTGCGTTGTCATCGGTCCTTGATAAGTGTGCAAAGTTTCAAATCAATCCGACGTTTTGAAGGGGTGAAAATCACGTTCAAAGATTCCGTTAATAGATACATACCAAGCTAATAATAAAAATGTCAATTACATAACAAATGAACGGGTTTTTTTTTAAATGTACAAAGAAAAACGAATTCGTATCGCGATCATGGGTAAAATGAGACATTGCAAACAATTTTTTGTTAAAAGTTAAACGAAATCTCTTAAATAACTTTTTACGAGATAAATCACCAAGACGGCCGCTACTACAGCGGACCCTTAAGAACTATCACTGACGAAATAATACCGAAATACCTGACACTACTAATTACTCTAACTGGTATAAGAACGAAAAATACAGTAAATTCAAGACTTAAACTGTTATAAAAGAACCGATAACGGTAAAATATCTCGGTTTGAGTTGGTGGGAGAGAGTTGTGTCGGGAGATACGTTTATATGTTCAGCGTTATTCGTCTTTTGTTAACTCAAACCATTACCCGTACCTATAGAAAACATAACTTGATAACGATATCCGTTACTGCTTACAAATTTGTAAATATTAACTCCTAAGTCCAGTAACTGGTACTGGAAATTGCAACTAGTTATAACTGTTACTCGTTGTTACCGGTAAAAAAAAAACCACTCATCCCTACTGCTTGTGCCTTTCAGTATGTTTGCAAACAAATATGATATAGTGATAGTGATGGACAAAACGATTCTCTTTGATGAACCGAATCTTTTGAATAAACAAAAAATTGGTTTACGAACTAGACCTATTTTGACAAGTTTATACAAACCATACAACTTCCAACTTACGTGGTGGTTTGTTTATGTTAAAGGAATAAGAACTTAATTAATACATATAGGCCTACAATTTGAAAGTTCAGCTTTTCTAGGCAATTCATATAATATTAAGAACGGAACGAATCTTGAATGTAAAATTACAATTTCTGAAAAGCGAAAGTACCCGTCACTGATTGCATGGCCGGTAGGGGGTCAAACACCCCCACCGAAATCCCGAAGTTTAGCAGTAAAAATCAATAGTAGATATAAAAGTGCAAGTTAATTATAAAATAAACAACACAACAGAGGATCCAACAACTTATTTTACCATTGTGCATTGCATGCATACTGATATTTAGATTTGCTTCATTAAACTACAACGTACAATACACATGGATGTAGTAGGTTAGAAGCCTTATACAAAAATACTTTACTCTAACAAAACAAAACCATTCACCATCCTTACATCCTATAATATTTTACATGGGTAACTGTACCAAAATTTTAAAAATAAGCATGGAAATCGGTGTTTAAAACGTTCACTGCTACGTTTTTTATTTCCTACGCTAGGGGCTGACCGTTTATTTCTTATATTTATTTATAGCCTAAATGAGTAGAAATTACTTTATTTTTTATTTTTAACCTTTCTACGTAATAATCGCTTATATTTTAAAGTCCATTGCACATAGGCTTAAAATTGGCGCGCAAAGCACGCAATGCTCTGTAAATTGAAAATACTCCCAATACGGGGATTGGCGTGCGAAGCACGCAATGTACTGTATATCGAAAATACTACCAATACGTGGGTTGGCGGGCGAAGCACGCAATGAACTTTGTATTGAAAATACTTCTAACAATGGGGGTTGGCGTGCAAAGCACGCAATGCACTGTGCGTCGGCCGTTTCTCATAGTGTTCAGTGTCAAGCTCACGTGTACTTCCTAAGCAGTGAACATGTTAAAAGGGTTTACATTCAAATCCCCGGTCCTGCCATGACCCCCCCCCCCCCTTAAGTTTTCCTGGCTACGGCCTAGACTGATTGAGTCTTTGTATGATTGCAAAATTACATACGCAAACATTATTTGCCAAACGATTATTTTAGGATTGAAACAACTCGTTCAATCGGTTTAAGAACTATTCTTTTTGATCATGTGAATCGAATACAAGAAATGTAGAAACTCTCGCTTATTCAAACCATACAACTTCCAACTTATATTCTGGTGGTTTATGTTAAATACAGGAACTTAATTCTAAGTTGTGATCCATAACTTACAAATTTTTGAAAGCTCAGCTTTGCTGGGCAATAAACATAATAACTAATAAGAACAAGAATAATCTTGAATGTGAAATGATAATTTCAGTACAAAAAATATCTGCTGTGACTGATTCTCTTTGTATGATTGTAAAATAAATATGGGCAAGACAATTAATTCTTTTAGATGAATTGAGAATTTAATCAACTCGTTCCAAAGAATCGGTTTGCAAACTTCATTTTGTTTTAACGTATTTTTGTAGATTTTAACGTATATATTGTAGTTGCCTATATCTATACTAATATTATAAAAAGGTAAAGTTTGTTTGTATGTTGTATTGTAAATTGTATCTGGCACTACTGAACTGATTGAAAAAATAGTTTTACTAATAAAAAGCTACACTATCCCTGAATAACTTAAGCTATAATTCATTTCGATAAAAACCTTTTTTTTTATATTTGTAAATTTAATCGGAAAAAATTCTTAGGTTAGGCATATAATGATAAACCAACACATGTATTTAGATTTACTATAATTTATTTAATAAAATAACAGATAATATAGCTGCTGTTTGTTCCAATATTTCCATTAACAGCTTATTTCAAAATTTGAAGCAATTATTTTTGTATTTCTAGCTTTTAGGTTAGGGTTTTAAAGTGTAGATCTTATTAACCAATATTATAACTGTTGTTATAAAATATAAGAAATAATTTGATTTGAACATTTAACATTATTTACAATCTTAGTTTTGAGGTTACTATTAATCCTACACATTTATTATAAATAAAACATAACATATGTTTTAGAAGGTTCAATCGGGGGTTGGCGTGCGTAGCACGCAGGGTACTCCCCTAGTAATGTTATATAGAGGTAAAGTTTTTTTTTTTGTATGTAGGGGTAATCTCTGGAACTACTGAACCGATTGAAAAAATAATTTTACTAATAAATAGCTACACTATCAATGAGTAACATAGGCTATAATTCATTTCGAAAAAAACCTTTTTTTATTTCAATATTTGTAAATTTAGTCGGAAAAATTCTTAGGTCCGGCCTAGAATGATAAACCAACACACGTATTTACATTTATTACCATAGCAACCAATCGATTAAAATAACAGATAATATAGCTGTTTGCTCCAATATTTGCATTAAGAGCTGATTTCAAAATTTGAAGCAAATATTTTTGTATTTCTAGCTTTTGAGTTAGGGTTTTAAAGTGTAGACCTGAGCCTTGCTGATTCTTTTAACCATTATTATAACTGCTGTTATAAAATATAAGAAATAATTTGATTTGAACATTTAACATTATTTACCATCTAAGTTTTGGGGTTATTATTAATCCTACACCTTTATTATAAATAAAACATAACAAATATTTTTAGAAAGTTTCATTTTGGGTTGGCGTGCGGAGAAAACACAGCGGTTTACCCTAGTGTTAAATATTTTGAATAATTAATGAAGGTCAACTTTCAAATTGTTTATGGAACAAACTATGTTTTATGATGATTTCGGGTTTTAATGAATTCTGGGGATTGTGAATCAGATGATATTTAACATTTGTTATCAACTTCATTTTTTATGCGTGACAAATGTTTAGATTTTTCACTTAATCATTCAGTATAATAATTATGGTTTTAAAAAATAACAAAAACGGTATTTCTTGATTTTAAAAAGTTGTTTGTCTTAAAAAGGTGTTTAATAGTGTTAAGAGCGTTTCCATTTTTTCAAAACGTTCCCATACCACAATATCTTGCACTCAGTTAGGGTGTTTTTAAAACTCTATACCCTTCTAACTTTTAAACGGTTAGTCTTATAAAAAAAACACCAAGAACAAAAACGTCTTAAAACAACTTGTAAAACCCAGAATCATCATAAAATACAGTTTGTTCCATAGGAAATTCGAAAGTTGTCCGCCGTATTGGAAAATAGATGCAAATTTTTGAAATTTCAAATCCATATGACTACTAAACAGTATGTGAAGGCCCCCATTTAAAGTTTGATGCACATCTTGTACTTTTGGTGGCCCAGTTAAAATGGACACGCTGTATAAAGGAAACCCGGTCACATTGTACACCATTAAACTAGTTTCGTTAATTATTACGCAGCGGAAAATTCCGCAGTCTGTGGAACCATAGCTTAAACGTCATATAGTGAGAAGGCCAAGAATGTGGTATGGGTGTGGATATAATGTTCACCAGAAAATCAGGCAGTTGACAAACATTTTTTAAACAAAACAATATTGACTACAGCAGTGTGACTACGCTATCTTGACGGAACTACAGAAAACCAATTGCTAGCACTACGAAACCTCTTCCGATCTTTTGCAGAAGGTTCAGGATGTTCTCTCTGAAACGTACCTGGTTTCCAGAAACAGCGTTCCCGTCATCATCTTCAACGGATCAAGTGTGTCTCTCCCTGTCACAGCGTACTACACTGGTCCGCCATTACTAAATTGAGCCTTCTCTATTACATCGTCATGATTTTGAGATCCAAGAAAACAGTTTAGATGCACAGATACCGGCGTGAATGCTGGCACTTGAGCAAACCGCTACTAACCTTACTAAAAACATCAGTACCCGGTACATCTCTGTTTAACACGTTCACTGCTAAGGACGCACATGTGAGCTTGACACTGAACACTATGAGAAGCGGCCGACGCACAGTGCATTGCATGCTTCGCACGACTACCCCAGTATTGGGAGAATTTTCAATGCACGCCAATTTTAAGCCTATGTGCTATTCAATTCAATTCAGTTTATTTTATTTATTTATAATAACAGTACAAAATAATACATATTTTTAAAATACAATGAAATGTGTCCTATTCCGACCTAAAACAATTTCGAATTAGCATTCTAACATAAATGTTTTTCTAATTTATTATAAAACATCTCTACCGAGTGTTTTTTATAATTAAGAAAATTCACTCATGCGCGTGGCCAACACTCGTGGGTTTCGTACTCCCTGCTTTATAATCCCTGCTTTTAACGTCAAGGTTTAACAAAACACACCCCGTTGTGGTTGTTTCCACTTTAATAAAACAGCGAGCTGGGGTGAAGGAAGGGGGAGGTGAAAACAGATCATCGCCCATTAGCTGAAGAAGTTTGACGCGGGGCGATTCTATTAGATTTAGGAAATTTGATGATATTGGAGTTCGGTTCAAATCGCATGGGGATCGTATTATAGCTACTTGTCCGTTAGTGACGAAGATTTATGTAGTTTAAACTGTTGAAATGTTGTAACTTAATTATTTTCTCATCTTGTCAAACGTGTTAAAACGATGTAGATATAATGTAAGAATAGTTACATAACACTTTAGTTACTAGACCGCATTGTTTCACTCGCAGTGAAGGAACTTGCATCCTGGCCGTTGCCATCGTGTCAGAAGATGCCCGACGCTAAGATCGCCCGAATGGATTTTAGGGGTACTTTAGTGGTAGTTCACGTTTTGATCGATTTTGGGGGCACAAAATTTACATCCTGTAAAAACGTGCTTCCGGTTGTTGGATTGTTTGGCTAACGAACTCACCCGAGCTAGTTAGCAGACTAAATTGTTTACCGAATTCGACTTAAAATCCAGCCGTTAGAGTTCGAACACATACATGTACATCATTTTTAAAGTCATAAAGCCAGGGTGACGAGTTGTAAACTTGCGACCCAAAAATCTAATATTTCATCCATGGTAATGCTCTTTAAATACAAAAAGTAAGTTTATAATACGCAATGCCTTGCAAGTCCTAGTCAATAAATTATCTTACTTCATAGTCTAAACATTTTGTGATAATACTGATATGTATAATAATAATAATAATAATAATATTTATTTTCATCCAATTATTTACATATATATTACACTAGCTGGCCCGATCCGGCTTTGCACGGATAGACAAATCAAAGTTGAATGTATATTAATAAAATATATATTATATCAATAAATAAATTACACTATGTATTTATTTTGTTGATGTTTAGTAACTTTGATCCCCCTCCCCAAAATAATCCCCTAAAATATCAAATTTTTTAAACCCCTTTCTTAGCGAGCACCTATGGCCCTAGAGGAAGCTACATACCAAATTTCATTCGAATCCGTTTGGTAGTTTTGGAGAAATCGTGATTTAGTAACTATGACCTCCCCAAACCTCCTCTAAAATTTCTAATTTTTTGAAACCCTTTCTTAGTGAGCACCTACGGCCCTAGGGGAAGGTACATACCAAATTTAATTTCAATCCGTTTAGTGTTTTTGGAGAAATCATTATTTAGTAACTTTGACCGCCACAAACCCCTATAAAATTTATAATTTTTTGAAAACCTTTCTTAGTGAGCACCTACGGCCCTAGAGGAAGCTAGATACCAAATTTCGTTCCAATCCGTTCAGTGGTTTTGGAGAAATCGTGATTTAGTAACTTTGACCCCCAAACCTCCCCTAAAACTTCGAATATTTTTAAAACCTTTCTTAGTGAGCACCTACGGCCCTAGAGGAAGCTACATACCAAATTTCGTTCCAATACGTTCAGTGGTTTTAAAGAAATTGTGATTTAGTAACTTTGACCGCCCCAAACCCCCTCTAAAATTTATAATTTTTTGAAAAACCTTTCTTAGTGAGCACCTATGGCCCTAGAGGAAGCTGCATACCAAATTTCGTTCCAATCCGTTCTGTCGTTTTTGAGAAATCGTGATCAGTGAGTGATCAGTGATCGTGATTTGGCTTTTATATACAGGGTGTATCAGGAAGAAACGGAAAGAATTGCAGGACGTGTTCTACTGGTGAAAATAATGAAAAAAGTTCATATAAACATAGGTCCGCAAACGCTTCGTTTTCCAGATATCCGCCATTTTGTTTTTTGTACAAACTAATTCATATCTAGAGAACGGTTTGACTGATTGAGTTCAAACTTGGCATGAAGTTTAACCTAACAGTGATATACCTCAAGAAAAATAAACGATTAAACCCAATCATGAGTTTCAAAATGGCGGCGGTTTGAAAATTTCAATCCTAAATTACTCCAAAACTGTACATTTTAACGAAAAATGTCAAGACACCTTTTTTGTAGCCCTTTTGATTCCCTATCGGATGGTCTAACTGTCAAAACAATCGGATGAAGGATAATAGCTAAGTTAAAAGGTAATGACAACAAATGTCCATACAATATTGTAGTATTTACTGTGTTGGTATAGGATGCCGGGTTGAACAAACCAATTAGTACACATAACTTAACTGTTATCCTTCATCTGATTGTTTTGACAGTTACACTATCCGATAGCGAATCAAAAGGGCTACAAAAAAGATGTCTTGACAATTTTCGTTAAAATGTACGGTTTTGGAGTAAATTAGGCTTGAAATTTTCAAACAGCCGCCATTTTGAAACTCATGTTTGGGTTTAATCGTTTATTTTTCTTGAGGTATATCACTGTTAGGCTAAACTTCATGCCAAGTTTGAACTCAATCAGTCAAACCGTTCTCTAGATATGAATTATTTTGTACAAAAAACAAAATGGCGGATATCTGGAAAACGAAGCGTTGGCGGACCTATGTTTATATGAACTTTTTTAATTATTTTCACCAGTAGAACACGTCCTGCAATTCTTTCCGTTTCTTCCTGATACACCCTGTATATGGATTTTACTGGTTGGGAAATATCTAACCGTTTTTTCCAATATTCGATGGTTAGTTTGAAAAAAAACTAAATTAAGTTCAAAATAATAATTGTAATACAAACACAAATAAATACAAAATAATTAGTCTACCTTTATAATTAACATTGGACGTAATGCGGCTACCCCTGCGGTGGTATATCTTTTATGCAGGTCTCTGCGTACATAATTAAATGAAACAAACTACAGTATATCCAAACACACAATTGCTTACACACATACTCGCTCGCATACACTCAAACTTCTATAACCTACCATACATATTATAAACACATGCATTCCAACCAAACCAATACATAAAACATTCACTACACCAGATTCTTAAATAGTTCATCGCAGGACTCGAAACCCCAAAGCCAATCCTTCACTCGCGACATATAATACTTTACTATCAAAATGTTTATCACTTTACTATCCTTGGTTCTTTCCTGATCTGCAATGGAAGTTTATTAAATATTTTTGTACCAATATATGAAAAAGACTTTTTGTAGCAACTTCTGTTCACTTTTTATGTGCATCTGGGCACATATATCTTTTTATATCTATTTCAGAGATTTACCTCTTCGATTTGTTTTACATGAAACAATCGTGCTCTTATTATCAAAGTATTATGAAATGTTGTCTTTATTTCGTCCGTATATTTATAAGGACACTTTTACGGTTTTTTGGTTGTATGTTACAACCCTAATGATAAATATTTCTGGAGATCTAGAAGGCCGATTTTCGGCAGAATTGTTTTAAATGAAAGAAAATGTTGTCATTTAAAGTATAAAAAATTATGAAATGTCATTTTTATTTCATCAGTATATCTATATATATAAAAGCCAAACCCATTGACTCACTTATCACTATTTCTCAAAAACTATCTGAACGGATTGGAACGAAATTTGGTATGTGGCTTCCTCTAGGGCCACAGGTGCTCACTAAGAAAGGTTTTAAAAAAATTATAAATTTTATAGGGGGTTTGTGGCGGTCAAAGTTACTAAATGATGATTTCTCCAAAAACACTAAACGGATTGAAATTAAATTTGGTATGTAGCTTCCCCTAGGGCCTAGGTGCTCACTAAGAAAGGGTTTCAAAAAATTAGAAATTTTAGAGGAGGTTTGGGGGTCAAAGTTACTAAATCACGATTTCTCCAAAACCATTGAACGGATTGGAATGAAATTTAGTATGTAGCTTCCCCTAGGGTCATAAGTGCTCGTCGCTATGAAAGGTTTTAAAAAAAAATCGAAATTTTATCGGAGGTTTGGGGGGATCAAAGTTACTAAAAATCCCCATAAGAAATTTATAGTGTAATATATTTATTGATATAATATTTTTTTTGTTAACATATATTTAACTTTGATTTGTCTATCCGTGCAAAGCCGGATCGGGCCAGCTGGTTATCTTATAAGAACACTCTTAGGGGTTTTTTGTTTCTTATTTATGAAGAATCATTTTGCCCTATGACATTATATTACTAACCCATCTCAAACCGTCGACCTCGGAATGTTTTGTTACCTAATTTTAGTAATTTAAATAGTTTATTTATATTCTCTTTAATATGCGCTTATAATGCGCCCTTTACAAAATTTCTCAAATATCCTCTAGATATTATAATTATCAAGGTTAATGGAGAGTTGAACTTACTTTTGAGACACTCTGTACATTATAATTGTGCACGTTATAACTAAGTAACTAGTTGAGTTGAGTCAACGCGTGGTGTAAGGCTTTAAACTTAATTAGAAAGTTGTGTAAAGATTCGCAAAACTGTTTGAACTTGTGGCAAATGGGATTCGTGTTATGACAAAGTGTTGCAGGTTATGTTACGTAATATAATACACTACTCTGTCTATTCTATACTAATATTATAAAGAGGTAAAATCTGTTTGTTTGTTTGCATGTCTGATGGAACTACTGAACTAAACCGATTGAAAAAAAATAGTTTTCTAATCAAAAGCTACCCTATCCCTCAGTAACCTAGGCTATAAATCGTTTTGATAAAACATCTTTTATTTTAATATTTGTAAATTTAGTTGGACAAAATCTTATATTGGGCCTAGACTGATCAAACAATACCATAGCAACCAATTGAATAAAATAACAGATAAAACTGCTGCTTGCTCCAATATTTCCAGTAAGTTGATTTCAAACTTTGAAGCAATTATTTGTATTTCTAACTTTTAGTTTAGGTTTTTATTAAAGTGTAGACCTGAGCCTTGCTGGTTCTTTTAACCTTTATTATAACTGCTGTTATAAAATATACTTAATAATTTGATTTGAACATTTGACTTTATTTACCATCTTAGCTTTGGGGTTATTAGCGAATTTCCATAGGAAAAATGAGCTATTGCAGTTTCCCTTATGGTAAGACCCAAGGTCGGGAGTAGCAAATGAGCACCGATCATGGTCCCCCGAACACGTTTTGAGGTGTCATTAAAAATCATATATATATATACATACAGGGTGAGTTTTAAATGCCAACCCCCCTAATTTTTTCCGCATTTCTTAAGATATCGACTCCCAACCACCGCCGAACATCATTGATTAGTGTATACTTTCTTTTGATGAGGTTCACATTTTTGGCCGCCATCTTGGATCCGCCATATTGGAATGAACTTTTGTTTTTTAAATGTAAAGGTAAGGTTGTGACCCATCATTTCAAACAATTTTTTTCCGTAGAACACGATGCCGTAATCGGTTTTTAACTATCTGCTTTTGTTCTCGAGATATTAACAATTTTGTAAAAAAATTACAATTTTCAAAAATCCCTTGTTTTATTCAATTTTTTAAAAAATATCGACCTTTTATCATCAGATATCACAGTTTGGTAGTAGCTTATAGATTTTTATTAAGTTATAAATTTTTACTGCCATCTTGGGTACGCCATATTGGATTGAGATGCTTGTTTTTAATGTAAATGTGGTGTTGTGACACATGATTTTGAACAAATTTTTACGCTTTACACGCTGCCGCAATCAGATTTTTAATTTAAAATCCTTTAATTGTTTTTAAATAAATAATTATACTACAAAATAAAAATAAAAAGACATTGTAAGCTTATTTATGTCACTTTTAAACTAAAAAAAAAAACAAACAAAGCACTTTTAAACTTTAAAATTATAATACATTAACAGTTTAGTAAATCAAAGCTGTAACATTAAAAGCTGTATTACAAATTGTAGAATACTGATTAATGATTTTAAAGATAAAAAACCTTTTAAAAATGATTTTAAAGGGTCGATATTTTTTAAAAAATTGAATAAAACAAGAGATTTTTGAAAATTTTAAATTTCTTACAAAATTGTTAATATCTCGAGAACGAAAGCAGATAATTAAAAACCGATTACGGCATCATGTTCTACGGAAAAACATTGTTTGAAATGATGGGTCATAACCTTACCTTTACATTTAAAAAATAAAAGTTCATTCCAATATAGCGGATCCAAGATGGCGGCCAAAAATGTGAACCTCATCAAAAGAAAGTATAAACTAATCAATGATGTTCGGCGGTGGTTGAGAGTCGATATCTTAAGAAATGCGGAAAAAATTAGGGGGGGGACATTTAAAAATCACCCTGTATATATATATATGGCACCTAATCTAGCTCCTGTGTATCTATATATATATACATGTGTTCGCACTCCAGCGGCCGCATTTTAAGTCCGATTTGGTTCCAATTTGGTACACATGTTGGTTGTCTACTTCGCTCGGACGAGTTCGTTAGCCAAAAAAATCCAACAACCGGAAGCACGAATTTAACCGGAAGAAACTATTGTTTTAGATTTTTCCTACGAGAATGAATAATTTTTAGAGTTTTTTCTACAAATATAAATGTAGGATGTTATTATGCACATGTTGTTTTTTTACGCGATCTTATAGCTCGCTTGGTTCCCCCAAAATTGATCAAAATGTAAAATACCATAAAAGTACCCGGTTCAAAGCCATGTGTCGATTCTACAGTGGGGATGGCGTGCGAAGCACGCAATGCATTTTGTATTGAAGGTATTCCCAATATGGGGGTTGGCGTGCGAAGCACGCAATGCATTGTGTATTGAAGATACTATCAATATACGGAATGGCATGCGAACCATTTTGCAGCTATTTAGGCCCGTCGTGAATAGACCTATTTCCCAAATTGTTGGTTGAAACCCTAAAACATAGGCCTATGAACTTTATTTTGGAAATTTGCTCAACTCACGTCAGCGGTTCAGCTGCGTGGTCGAATTATTATTAATCCTACACCTTTATTATAAAGAAAACATAACATGATTATGTGCCTACACTCGATTCCACGTTCACCGTGCAGTACAGGTCTTACGGGAGAATAGACATGCTACTACCATTGCAGCGAACGTCACGTTTATTGTCATGCGGGTTGCGTCAACTGACCGAGCGTTGCATGGGAGTTGATGTGTTTTAGTTGGCTATTATCGCTGAGACTGTCGTAAGGATAACATGGCTTATGGGCGCTCTGTACTGCACGTGGAGTCGGGTGTAGAAAGTTCCAACGGAGTTGGCGTACAGAGCACGCATGGGTTCCCCTAGTAGTTTATAACTTATGAACCACTAAAGATGGGTTTTTCTAGGTCCACACTTTCTGCGGAGCGCACTTCGCACTGCGCACAGTGCACTGAGGAGCCTACTCAACAACATGACCCCTCCGCGGTCCGCAGTGCGCTCTGCGTAACTGGACGACTCCTCTGAGAGCAATTTTTGGGCACCAGTTTTAGTTTTACAAGAGAGTGCTGTAGTTTTATGAATTTTATTTGTACAATATTTTATCTACAATGTCTATTAAGTTTACGGCTAGTGAGGATGAACTGCTTATCGAGCTCGTCTGTAGTCACCCAATACTGTGGTATATGGCCGATAAACAGTTAAAACACCACTTTTTCCACCACTAAATTAAAAAATCCTCAATTTTGCGCCTCCCAAAATTGTATGCGCTAGTCGGCCTCAACTATCCGGCTCAACGGTCATATTTTCAAAACCTGATGATGGATGAGTGAAATCATCTGAAACCGTGGTAGTGTTTAAGTAGAAAAAGAGGAACAATTGACGGACATAGGACAGGTTATATTTGATTAACCTACATATAAATTCAGAGATTCTGGTACTTTTCCACAATGAAAAAAAAACACATGTTTGTTGAATGCATTCAAATTCATTACCGTAGCAACCAACCTAGCAAATTTAGAATCAGTTTATTTGCTAAGGGTAGAAAGGTTAAAAACAAACACACGAAAAATCAACCAAAAAAACTTTACTGTTATATAATTAAATGCAAACATCTGTTTGTATATATAGACCAGTCAATAGAGCAAAATAAAAGGCTATCAATTCAATTTAACAGCAAGCTACATCCACAGTGACTTTAAGGTTAGCACCAACGACCACATAAGACCAATAGATGGAGCATAGCTAGTCGGCCGGTGAAGCCGAGCTGTCCGCCTGACCCAGACAAGATGGCGGCGGATAGGCATGACCACAGACTATAGAATTACTCTATAGTAATTCTATAGTCTGTGGCATGACTCATCCTAGACGCGAGCGTCAACGCCAGTAGCTCTAGCCTTTGCTATTGTCATTCGCACAGGGAATGTTTGTGAAATAGAATTGTACAAATTATTTAATGTTTGTAATCCATATTCAACAATCAAACTTGTTTGTATTCACTAATAATAGTAGCACTTCTGTAAGATTATCATTATATTTCGAACCTTAAAAATAGTATAAATATTTGTATATTAGTAGCCTATGTTTCACTTTCAAACTTCATTGTAATCACCAATAAAAAGAACTATATTATCAAATTTTGAACACAAAGAAAATTAAAATCTTTTCATATTATCAAAACTATGCGATTTGATTCTATCCAATATTATATTCTTTGTGGATTAGTGTTCACATACTATAGACTTTCAACTTTTACTACTTTACATTGTAAAAATAAACTTTTAAAACATATTTTTTCATTGCCTTTATGTCCTATACTTTTTCAATATAACATTTATATACGACAATTTCAGGTAATGTAAGAAAAGATTTTATTTTCAAAGTATTTTCGGATCTCTATCCACTTAATTTTAATATTATGTCAATAGATACTAAACAATTTGTATTAAATAATGCCAGGCTTAATTAATGCTTTTCAGTACAATCAATATTTCTAGTCCACTAATTAAAAATGTATGACAATATCTAAAATTAAAAAAATTAATTGAGACGCCATAAAATATTAAACGGTATTTCAGGAATGAAACCTTTCCCGTTAAAGTACCAGACATTAACAAAAACTAAACTTTGTTTATTGATATAGTATTAGTAATATACTAGTTATCACAAAAATGTCATTACAGTACTTGTTAATACAAATATACATGCAGTATCTACAACGAATTTGCCATACCAACACTTGCAGGTCGATGGGCGGAACGCTCTTTCCGCCGCGGCAAAACTTTTTAACTTTAACTGAGTTATCTACGAAACTAAAGGAGCAAATTAAAAAAAAAATAGGATTAGTAAAATTCAGTTCTAAGGCTACAATTTCCACCTTTTTTTAACGTACCTGACCAAAAAATAAAAAAAGTAGTAGCAATCGAACTTTTTTATGTCATGATTAAAAATGTATATAAAAAGTTAAAGTTATTTTTGTGTTAAAAAGGCTAAAGTAGTGTTATTTGATTTTTAATTTCTTTCATTAGCACCTGAACTTGTCAACTTTACACTTGCGAAGTTTCAAAATTTTAACTTTACTCTAAGTATGTTAAATCACAGGTTGAGTGAAACGAGAGCATTGGCATAATTCAAAGTTGAGAGCGCCGTTTATGTCTTTCTGACCCAGACAAGATGGCCGACCTGGCTTCACCCTGGCTATAGTGTTAGCTTTATAGGCATGCTACATCTATTGGTCTTATGTGGTCGTTGGTTAGCACATAGCTATTTGTAAAATACAAAAACTATCAGGAATTACCTTTTCCACATTTTTTATAAACAAAAATAGCAATTAGGACTTTTTTTGGGTTTATCGTTGATATTATAAAATTTTATGAATGTATCACGATACTTCCAATGGGATATTTGAAGAGAATTAAAAACCTACAAAATGTTTTTTTATAGAATCCAATCGGACCATTTTCCACCGAGAAAAGTGTAAAAAACGCTTTGTAATTACTATTATTAAAAAAATCACATCTTTGCTAATTTACAATATTAAGGGCAGATCTTTCGGAAAATGATTGTCTCTTATGTGTACTTCAAACAGGTGGAAGATGACATTTGTCGCATTATTAGTTGTTCCACAATTACAGTATAAACTAAATCTTGCATAATGCGCCCTATTAACCTGAGTGGCCAGATTTAAATTTACCAAACGGATTCTGAAAGTAGATATTAAAACCCATAATTCGCATATGTTCGATTTTTTTATAATGTTGATAAAGTATGATAAAAATGCGTCCGAACATAGCGAAACGCGTTAATGTGGATGTCCCTTGCTGTTAAATTTAATAACGTGAAAAAATCTCTATTGGTTGGGCTAATATTATAAATAAAATAGCTGATTTGAATCAAACGAAAACTTAACGTAATTTTAGGTTAGGGCTATACTGAACCAAAACACGTTTGTTGAAAACATTTTCATCTATTAACATAACAACTACCTTGGCAAATTTACAATCAGGAAATTATTCTTCACAACTAGCAGTTTTTTAGGTTAGGATTCAAACACAAACAATAATTATCGATAAAGTATTACCGTATCATAAGTAAAACATACGGTGTTAGATATTATATTGTTTCCTTTTGTTGGCAATATCAAAATTTGTTTGAAATGTTATTCATTATTTCAATATTAATCGTTAAATTACAACGCATTCAGTAATTCGAATTGTTAAATCCAAGTGCCTCTGTCCTAATCAATCGCCATTTCCGTGAAAATATCGGAGTATGCAATAATCTTTTTGCAGTGGCATCACTATGAGTCGCACCCCATGGCGAGTGACGCTAGCAATGGAGGAGCAACTAGTATTTTTAATACGAGGGCTATCCAGAAAGTAGATTACGTTTTGGAATTAAAAATAAACAAAGTATTGGAAATTGTTTTTATTATATACAGATGAAAGCCACACTTAAATACTACTTTTCTACATAGTCACCATTCAAATTAAGGCACTTATCATAGCGATGGACGAGCTTGGAAACTCCTTCGTCGTAGAATTCGGTCGCCTGCGCCTTCAACCACTTGGTTACCTCTTCTTGCAGCTGTGCGTCGTCATCAAAACGGTGCATAGCCAGCCACTTCTTCATTGCTGGGAATAAGTGGAAGTCGCTCGGTGCCAGGTCGGGACTGTACGGCGGATGAGGAAACAACTCCCACTTAAAGGATCCAAGAACTTGGCTAGTGGCATTTGCCGTGTGGGGCCGGGCGTTGTCGTGAATCAGCAAGATCTTTGAGCTCAACTTTCCCCTGCGCTTGTTTTGTATTGCTCTTCTGAGGTTTTTCAGAGTTTAGCAATACCTTTGAGAGTTTATTGTAGTGCCTCTTTCCAGGAAGTCCACAAAAATTACACATTTCCTGTCCCAAAAAAACAGTTGCCATCACCTTCCTTGCCGACGTCGTTTGGATGCATTTCTTGGGTTTTTCTTGGGAATTTGTGTGGCCCCACTGCATTGACTGCAATTTCGTCTCGCAGTTCACATGTTTAACCCATGTTTCGTCACCAGAACGATGCGATCGAGTAATGAGTCGCCATCTTTATCGTAAGCGTCCAAAAACGTTATCGCTGCAGTCATTCGCTGATTTTTGTGGATCTCAGTCAAGATTTTTGGTATATATCTTGCACAAAACTTGTGGTAACCAAGCTTTTCGGTGATGATTTCGTGCAACAAACTTCGCGAAATTTGTGGAAAACTCATAGAGAGTTCTGTTATTGTGAATCTTCGGTTTTCACGGACTTCGGCATCGACTTTTTCGACAAGTTTGGCAGTCACTATGCTGGGTCTTCCACTTCGCTCTTCGTCGTGAACATTAGTTCGGCCATTTTTAAACTTTATGACCCACTGACGCACTCCACCTTCAGTGATAATATTGTCCCCATACACTTCACAAAGCTGCCGATAGATTTCTATCGGTTTACAGTTTTTTGCAGTCAGAAACCTTGTTACTGCACGCACCTCACAGTTCGCGGCATTTTCAAACTGTCACAGTAACTCGACGGAGTACAGCACGAACCTCTCACTAGCACGGCTAGATGCCGACTGAGCGGCGTAACCAGAGATAATATTACCAAGAGGAGATAGGCAACTCAATGTTATAAGTTGAAACTATCTTCAGCGCTTCTGGTGGAAATGCAGTGGACTAACAAACAAAGTTTTACTAAACGTAGTACGTTGTATCTATTTTAACCGGTATTGTAGTATATAATTATAATTTATAGGCCTACTATTAAATCATTACTTTTGCATATTTAAGCATTATTCTTTGGCTACTAACTGTGAAATTTATTTTGTTAAACAAAAGTTTATTAAATGACTCTAGAATAAATTGTCATTTAATAATACATTTTGTCTATAATTTAAAACACAGTAGTAATCTAAGAAAAATACTTAATTTCAAAAGTAATCACATAATATTAGGCTGTAAAAATTAAAATAATGTAATATTTATTTAAATTTATAACACTTATAAATTAACATATTATTATTTGAAAATAGCTTTGGTAAAAGTATTATTGAAATATATTTGACCACTTGTAGATAAAGAAATCTTATTTGTTAGTACACTCAAATTAAGTGGATGCACAATGGTTTTAATTAATAATGGTTTTAGACATTTTTAATCATAATTTTGTCTTTATAAAAATAAAAGAGAATGCATTATTTTTGTTGTCAGTAAAGAAAGCACTCACTAGAAGGATAGTAAACAAATAATAACATTTTTTTAGATAATATAAATTTAAAACATTATATCACCTAGATATATAATCAATAATATTCACATTAAATTTTCTTGAAAGGTTTATAGGAGCCGATGACGGTAGAGAACCTGTAACAAACATACCAGCCAATTAGAATTTTTTCAAACAAGGTATTACATAATGTAAAATGTTGTTAGAAGCTTAATTTAACAAAATGATAAAAAAGTAGAATGATGTGACAATTTGGCTTTGAATAAATATAAGGAACTAAGTCGCCTTCCTGAGTTGTAAATAAACCTTTAGTTTGCATTCATCAAAATTTGATAGTTAGAAAGTGCAATGTTATCTTCTAGGCTATTTAATAAATTTTGTGACTCTTACATTTCACTGTTCTTTAAAAAAAAAAAAAAAAAACAGAATCTTATGTTTCAATATATACATAAAAATTAACCCCTTTTATGATTTCTCATGACTTAAAATGTTTCAATACCTTGAACGTAGTGTTTGTATCTTAATCTTGACATTGTTTATTGCCTGTATATGTCATACTTAATAATAGTTTGAATTATATATATGGCCATATTTATTTGAATTTAGATATAGATAGCCTTGCTTTTATAAATAGTTTGACTACTTTCTTAACTAGAAAATTCTAACTACATTACAAGTGAAAAAATTATTGCAAAATAAAACTAATACAGTAAGACCTCGACAATCCGGCACCCTCGGGAATCCGGTGATGCCGGATTATCGAAAATGCCAGATTATCGAGGTCTTCCTTTAAAATAGTTTAGACAGGGAATAAACTATAAATAAACGCACATGTACTGTATATGAACAGGTAAATTACACGTTGAAACAACGTAACATTAACTACGTAGAGAAATTGCCGCTAACTAATAAATTTTAAAAGCCTAAAACAAAATCATTTTGTACATAAATAATAATTTTAAACAATGAGAGCACATTGTTTTGAATCGGTTCTATTTTTAAGAGAAATTTTGATTGAAATGTTTGTTTTGGACAAGTTTATTGAGCAGTAGATTTTTACACACTGTTTTTAACGGATGCGGAGCCATCTGACAGTGTAGACCGGGCTTAAATCACTCAATGATTACAAAAACTGCTATTTTTAACGAGTGCAAATTTTCAAGATGATTGATGCCGAACTATCGAGGTCTTACTGTAATAATAGAAAATTCTGTCGCAAAAAATAAAATTAATCAATTCATTATAATATATACTTTCTCTTACACATGTTTAACATACAAAAACCTAAATAATTATAACTAACTTACCAAGTCGAACTGCATACATAATAGTAGATGCTACAGAGTGACTTAAAACCTGAGCTGCTTTGGCGACTTTCATTTTTTGGGTTCCTATAGGCTCCAAATGAGAATCTTTCAGCTTATGTAGCATACGGAACTCTGCTGAATATTTATCCAAATCGTATGCAGTTCTAATGTCATCTCATCTGCCAACTCCATCAAAGTCCAGACTACCTGTAATTAGTGAAAAATACAGACAATGTAAAGATTATTGATTTATATGTGCTACATTAATATTTTTTATATTAGTTCTGAAAGTAAACTTAACTCCAGTAGGGCTTCTAGCAAAATGATTTTTTGTACATGTATGTCATAAATTTTAAAATGAAATAAAATTGCAATTATTGTTAAGCATGGGACTTTTTGCTCAGAAATAACAAATTATTGTATAACCATGCTTTAATTATAGTGAGTTGAACAATTTGTTTTTGTTTTTTGTTAGGCTATATTGAATTCATAAATTAGGCCAAGCCTAAAGTCAAATGTAACACAATTATACACAATTAAATAGTAAAATGTTATAGCCTAAGGTTCTGTTGCTGGCTAATGTAAAATGCTGGCTAAATTACAGAATAAACTGTACATAAAACTATATTTCCAGCAATTTTAAAATGAAATAAACACAGAATTATAATTATTAAAATATTCAGAACAACATATTATAAATTAAAAAAAAATACAGCCTATTTGAAATTAAAAAACAATCCATGTGTATATAGAAAACTTGATTGGATGAAATAAAGGCCAAGAGAAGGTGGTGACCATAATTGCACCCGGGATGCTTTAACAAATTTGTTTATAATTACATAATTTTATACACATACTATACTTCAAATACTGCAATAAAATATAAGACACCACAACTTTGTCCTTACCTGAAGTAACTCTACATTTCACGTGCTTCAGCAACATATTTCTTGTAGATTTGAGCAGATGAGGAAGATCGTAAATGGTGAAGATAGGATTGCCAAGATAGATGCTGTACAGTAGTCAAGGGTGGCAATAAGGATAGAATGGCTCCGCAGTGTAACGTCTGCCTTGTCTCATCCAAAAAATCTTCATTTTTGAAATGCTGGTCACAAATATAGCCAAATGGACGTTTCGCTTCCAGATTAATGGAGTTGTTCTGAGTAAACGAAATCCATTGTTGACATCTAAAATAAAATAAAATAGTAAACAGAGATATTCCGTTCAAATTTCGTTTAGTTAATACACTTTTCATACATGTTGTATATTTTTTATTTAGCGGTACGGTAGGCTATTTAATTAGCCTACCTACAATATAAATTGGGCTAATGCTTTTTCATTATTTTATTGTTAGGATATAAATTAAGTAAAACTTGTTTTTAAATCATATTTTAAGACTTAGAACTTTTAATAACTTAAGACTTTTAGAAATAGATTTGAACATTACAATTACGTACTAGAGCATTTTCTTGTGTATACATCAACTCTGCCGCAATATGGTGTACATTCGTATAGTAAATTTGAGCCTTTATTTTATACATAGCATAACCAAAAACACAATGTTTAGAACAATCAGTAGCTGTAGCTGAAACTGCTGGTTTATATTCTATAAGCCTAAATAAACAAAATTGAGTAGGCTAAATATATCTTCTTAAATTAAAACATTCTATCTCAATTAAGAGCTGAGAAAATCCAATTTAAAGGTATTGACGTTTACCAAAATTAGCGTTTTTTCCCAAACTTTGTAATTTTATATCTCAAAATATACTTGACAAAAAAATTTAAATTTTGGAAATAACCCTACTTTATGGACTAGAATAACTAGTGTACTACAACATTTCATGAAGTTCTGAAGAGGTCAGGTTGAAAACAAATACTTCATGTGTTCATTTCATATGGATTGACCCTACAATCTTTCTGTAGGTATCATTATAACCTTTACAGTGTATATTCTACATACAAATATATATTTTTCTATTGTCATATGAAAAGGCAATGCTATTTATTATAGTGTATCTTGTATACTCTACAACTTGTATATATGTGCATCAAGTAGCCTAGTCTATAAGGCATCATCTATAACAATAATGGGCGTAAGTTTACTATTCGACCCTAGTATAATATTTTTTCGCGTAACTTTACTATTCGACTATAGCCTAATATTTTTGCAGACAACGACGTTGTTTTACATTCTACTGTTAAATGTTGAATACAGATAAACATAATGTGACTAAATAGGTAAGGTTAAAACCTTTTTGGTATTTTTTGTATTATTATTTTTGCATCTCTGTTGCCATAGTTTATCCTAGAGTTGAATAGTAAAGTTGTGGCCTATGTTTGCAGACAACGACGTTGTTTTACATTCTACTGTTAAATGTTGGATACAGGTAAACATACTGTGTTACATTCTACTGTTAAATGTTGGATACAGGTAAACATACTGTGACTAAATACTCATAGGTTGGAACCTTTCAGGTTTTTTTAAAAATCAGTATTCTTGTATTTACGTTTCCATAGGTTAGCCTAGGGTCGAATAGTAAACTTGCACCCAATAATGTAGGCTAACACTCAGACAACATAACCATAAATTATCCTTATCTAAAACATGGTACCAACCTGGTGCTAAAATTATAGGTACATAGGCTATTTTGGCCTTATCTAAAACATGTAAGTATCAACCTGGTGCTAAAATTATAGGTAGACCTACATAGGCCCTAGGCTATTATATTTAGAGATTATCCACTGTTATGGTTATTAAAACAAGAATAAGTTTATATTAATACCTGAAGGTAGCCTAATTATTACAAGTCGTTTGAACTTACATTTAAATAATCAATTTACATTATTGTAGTAATGTGGCATTATAGGGTAGTCTAAAATGTAAAAATACTGTACTTTTTAACACAGCCTAGATTAAAATGCTAGGTCTATACAAATTAATTCCTGTGCTATTAGTATACAAATCATACTTACAGTGACCGATTTCTTTTACTTTGCAATGGGAAATTAAAAAAGTGCTTCTTCTGTTATTAGTTTGAGCATTTAAGCACCCTTTAACATAGCACAATTTTACTCTACCCATTTCTTACAAAATCATTCCACTTTGCTAACCGTTAATTCTCAAATACTTAAAATAGCCTATTTAAAAAAAATACTTAAAATAAGTCTAGCCTAGGCCTTAGAATTTTTATTTGTCATTACACAATCTAGTTGGTAATTATTTATAGGCCATTTGTACTTCCATTTAATACTGTTTTAACAAAGCCTAGAATAAAGGTTATAAAGATTAATTTTATTATTGTATTCAAACCATACTTACAGTGTCGGATTTCGTTTAGTTTTGTTTGGTAACGCAAAAAAATTTCTTCCTGTCTCATTAATTTGCGAATTCAAACATCCTTTCACGTAACAAACTTTAATTTTATCCATAATTCAATTATAATAAAACAGTGTCCGCTATTCTTGCATTACTTTTATAAAAAAATAAACGTTTTCTTATGACGTCATCCACAGTTTGTGCGATACCAACGCTTCTGGTGGAATTGTAGTGGACTAAAAATTGAAACTGTAACATGGAACACGTTTCCCTATATTAGTTATCCCACCCTGGGCGTAACGCACTGACACCAAGATGGCCGCGCTAGCCCCGCCCCTTGCGGGCACAGACGAAAACGTAATCTACTTTCTGGATAGCCCTCGTATTTGATCATTTAATTTGTACTCTTTTCATTTAAATATTAAATGTTCAAATCAAATAAATAGTCTATACTATAATATTATGTAAATCTCGGACGAAATAGATAGTAATCATGTAAAAAAGTTAAATCTACGAATGTAGAACCTCAAGAGCAGACATTAACAGACCTATTAAAGCTCTTCCAGTGTTATTTGATGGTACTATCAAAGTTCTAGGTCAAAATTTAGGAACTCAGCATTTGCTAGTTAAAACTGAAACAACTTCAGAGCTCAATAAGGAGCGCGCCCGACACGCTTTTGACATTAAAACAAATATTTCCTGCCATCAACCATATTAAAACAAGTAAATAACAAAACAAACATTTTTACATATTGACTAGTTTTGTAAAAAACTGAAGTTTTTTAAACGGTCTTTAAAAATTTTGGGATTAAAATCTGCATTGATAAAATGTGTTTAAGCTATTAATAAATCTTTTCCCGCTGAAAATTTATTTCTCTTAGGAGTGGTTAGACAGAGAACCGTTGCGAAAAACACAGACGTGTTAGTAGGCCTCTGACGTCACGGCACAGCCTTCACAATCTCATCGCTTCACTTTGAAGTCTACAACGCGAAACTAAGGCCCTTATTAGACGAGGTAGCCAGGCGACGTAGCTGGCTACTTAGATTGTCATCGGGCATTGGGAAAGAAGAAAAAACAAGAAGACCTGTTGACAAAGTGCCAGAAGTTGGTGGAGGCAAAAGTGTACACAGAAGATTTTATTTGTGAAATTGAAAAACACCCTTCAATTTGGAACTGTACTGTGGATGAATACAGTGACAAACACGCTAAATTGACTGGATGGAACCAAATTATATGCACTTTTATAGCAGACTTCGAAGATCGGACCATGGCTGAAAAAAATATCCTTAGTATGTTTACGTAATTATTACTTTAACCCTATAAATAATAAATGTTTATTGTATGTAAGTCATAAGGAAAATTATTTTATTTAATACCAAAATGCTCCAAAAGAGCCTAACAATCAGTCCGCGGCAAGCCGTTGCTTGTATTTGCAGGTTATGTTATGCCGTACGCGTACTAAATGTGTTTGTTGTGTGAATTATTGTCTGTTTTCTGTATTATTTTGTGTGATCAGTTGGTTTTGAACGTTTGTTTGAGTTCCGTTAAAAAAAGTCTGGCAAACATCGTTTCATGTAAGTAGGTCTAGGCTATTTGTTCATGTTTAGAATCTGTTTGTTACATTTACTTTGTTTCGCAGGTTTACAATAATTTTAGTATTATTTAAACTCAATATGTTATTAACAATAACTTTTTGTTCTAAGGTAAAATAAATCAAACATAACTTTTTTTTAGACTAGGCCTAACCTATAAAGTTAAAAATCAGATAATATTTGAACATATTGGTTTCTACAGGAGACCAAGTCTCTTCGCTTGCACAGTTGTGAGCGAGATAATTTACATAATGATTATTTTTATTTTTAACGACAGACAAAATTATTTTGTTTATCGTTTCTGTAGGTGAAAGGATAACCGAGTTATCGACAAAAAACTAAACACGTAATTTCTAGGTAATTGTCTACAACAACCAAAATTAACCTAAAACCATAGTTTTTATTTTAATGTTAATAGTTTTAATAAATAAGATAAAATCCATTGCACTGAAATGCGTTAAAAATTAAAATGTGGCTCTTCGCCATTTCAAAATGGCGACTGATGCTAAAACACGTATCAAATGCTAAAATGTTACCAAAATAGCAACAAACTTAACTGCACCAACTGCAGTTTTGTATTTCACGAAACGTCACTCCCCCACCCTTCTCTGCTTCACCTGATTCCATGTGCGCTTGACGCTAGTTCAGTATGTTTTCAGTAGTGCTGTAAGTAACTTGTTTCTCTTTTTGAAATATCCATGCCCTTTGATAATGATATTTGTTAAAATAAAACCTGAACACAAAATCTCACAATAAATACGTTTACTAACCTCAAACGCGTTTCAACGACAATGTCGCCATCCTCAGTGATGCACGGGCTACAGTAACCAAACTATAACTCAAATTATAGTTATAATTTATAGTTTTAGGGAGTTATAGTTTGGTTACTGTAGCCCGTGCATCACTGAGGATGGCGACATTGTCGTTGAAACGCGTTTGAGGTTAGTAAACGTATTTATTGTGAGATTTTGTGTTCAGGTTTTATTTTATCTAAGTTACTTTCTCACAAGTCAAGCTCATTAGTTATTTATTATAATGATATTTGTATTAATGAAATTAGTTTGCGTAAACCTCTTTGGGATATAACTTTTAAAATTATCCCCAGTTTCAGTCCTAGATCAAAGTTAATTTAGTGAGAGAGTGCGTTTTTACTTTGTCCCCCTTATACGTAGTGTATGGAGCAAGTATTATTTTCTTCCAAATTTTCGAATTTTAATTTTTAGTGGAATTATCTGTTTTGGTGCTCCCTGAACCCCAAAAAATTCTTTAGTGGAATTATCTGTGTTGGGGCTCCCTGAACCCAAAAATATTTATAGTAGAATTAATTGTTTTGGTGCTCCCTGAACCGAAAAAAGTGGTTTTTTGGTGATGTCTGTCCGTCTGTCTGTTAGGATGTATACAGAGCTGGACACCATACCGACGCGCGACAGACGATTTTGATGAGATTTGGTGTGTAGGTGTAGTTCTGGAATATCTCCCGAGGATTTCTTTTCTTTTTTTCAAATTTTTGATTTTTAAGTCGTTTTACCCCCCAAAAATGGCCAAACGAGAAAAATCAAAATTTCTCAAAAACGGCTTAAACGATTTTAATAAAATTTGGCTTATTTGAAGCCCTTAATGTACCCTACCATATGCAAAAGTCAGCATCTTTCTAAAAATTCTCGTTTAGGTAATATTAATAATAATAACTGATTTTACTGTTTTTTTGGTCAAAAAAAGGGTTGTTTTTCAAAATGTTTAAAAACATTTTTTCGTGCATTTATACAGGCCTAATTGACATGTTTGGTGCAAATTTGTTTGAAATCGATGGAATAGTTTTAATAATAATAATAATAATATTTATTAGTTACTCTCCTACAGTGTTTAAATAAACAATTACAAAATTAATAAACGGTACCAGAAACTGGCACATACTTTCTCACAAGCATATTTAAATTGTTAAACAGATTCACTGTGACTTCATAATTGTATTAAAGTATCAGAGGGGATACATTAAAGTAGGAGAGTAACTAATAGATATTATTATTATTAGCTGATTGAAAATTTTTAGAAAGATGCTGTTTTTGAATATGGTAGGGTACAGTAATAAAAAAATAATAACTGTTTTTTTGTATATGGTAGGGTACATTAAGGAATACAAATAAGCCAAATTTTAACAAAATCTTTAGAGCCGATTTTTAATAAAAATATAGTAACTGATTTTTGGGTGTTTTCGGCTTTTTTTAAAACCCCCAATTTTTTCAATATTTTCCAAACCTTTTTTCGTGCATCTATACCGGCCTAATTGACATGTTTGGTGCAAATTTTTTCGAAATCGATGGAATAGATTTCTCTCTAGCTTTGTATTACAGACAGACATTTTGTAAAAACCACTATTTTTGACTCAGGGGATCCCAAAACGGATATTTCCACAAAAATCTCAACATCGTATTTTTTTACGATCACTATAATTTCTCCATACTATAGTATAGCGAGAAAGTAAATGCAAATATTCCATCCTATTGACAGATGTTTGAAGAACCCAATCGTTCCAAAACAACTTTTAGTAGGCACATTTAAACTGCTCAACTTTTTTACGTCAATAACGAACCATTGCGCCTGACAGAATTTCCTTGTAATTCCTAAACCCAATATCCCGAATCTAATTCGACCACCCCGTAAGCCCGCCCCGCGTCAAACTTCAGATAACGGGTAATGATCTGTTATCCAAACTCATTACGGTTCACCCCTACGCCCTTTATTAAAGTGGAAACACTCACAAGGACCGCCCCTTGACAAACTTCATCAATAAAAAAACTAATGTCTGAGTGAAACACCAGTTCGAGTATGAGACGCTCCAAATTAATGTTACGTCATTTTTTTTCAGATTCAAAACAATTTTGAATACTAGCGTATATTTTAGAAAAGGTCAGTTAAAATTTTTAAAACCAATCATTTTGCTAATATAATCTTTTCCACGTTAGGTGAAGTGGTTACAAGAACCCGTTGGTGATACTCATATTATGCTACTCATCAGTGGCGGCTAGCGTATAGGCACTGTGGGAACCACAGCACCCCCTATTTTCACTTGTTATTATAGATAACATTTAATAAGCTTAAAGTCAGTAGCCATCCCCCAGTTTATGAAAAAGATACAGAAATCGTTTTATGGGACTGTGCGCTTCACAGTTCCAGCGGCTTAGTTGTTCGTATGCGACGTAGGAATCTGCTAAGAAGAGAGAGCACTGTCGCTCACGCAGTGCCTTGCGGGCGGAAAGGAACAAATGCATTCACTAAACATTTATCAGACAGGTGAAGTAACAGTTGTACATTGCACAAGCAGAACGTGACACTTTGTTTTTTTATATTAGTTCCATTCATACGTGCACTTGTTTACCTTTGCATCAGTACTACTGAAAATTAAATGTTAATTAATTGAAAATTAGTGCCAGTTAATGTTTATTTTTTATTTATTTGAATTTGTAAAGTGATTTGATAATACCTGATAAATAGGCGAAACGGTCTTCATCTGAAACTATAAACAGGACTGCTAGCAGTAAGTAAATACCTATTTCATCATACCAACGCAATAAACCATCGTTTTCAGTACTACCAGCTGTGATTGAAACCAATCGATTCCCGATAAGCCGGGTAAACAGTCCGGGTAAAACTGTAAAAAGGACTAGGCCGGGAAAGAAGGTTTCAAGATTTGTCACCACGAGCGCTGCTATCCTACTTACCGTATTCCATTAAATAATTTTTAAACAGCTGACTGTTTCTAGCAACAGAAACAAATGAAACAATAACAAACCTTTGGTGTTGTTACTTTATTAGCCTATAGGTAAAAGTATAAACGTACTTATAATGGCTGATTCAAATACATTAATATGTATTAATATTCCTGAATCAATATTGGAAAGAGCACCTGACTTTCAAACGGATACACAAAATGTGTTTAACCATTTTTGTCCTTCTGAAAACGTCCAGGCTTTACAAAAGAAACTTAGAAATTAGGGGATTGACATATCGAATAACCAAAACTGTACCATCAACATTTCTTTCAATTTTTAAAATTGTTTAAATAAATATTTGATTGTTTGAACAAGTTACTTTTGTTTGTACTTAATAGATGGAAACAGTTCAAATATATCAACAAATAACAATTCAAGAGGACCAAGTTAATTTTTAGCCACCCTGTATATTTTATAAAAAGTGGTATGATGAAATACCTTTACCAGAAGTAAAGGTATTTATGAAATGTAATATACCCGGTCCAGTAAGGCAAACAAAAGTAATTGTAATATTAGTGTAGATAAAACAGCTGATTTGGATCAAAACGTAGCAAAATTTTAGGTTAGGCCTACAATGAACCCAAACACGATTATCAATAAATAAATTACCTTTTCTTTCGGCACGTCAACTAATCCTTTCGTTGATTTACAGATTACTGCAGTTTCGGGCTTCGTGGGTCCATCTTCAGATCTTATAAAGAATTTTAGTTTTTATTAAAATCGTTCCATATGGATCTTGTCAATAAAACATACACAGTACATACGTAACAACACATAACACTTTTACACACATTTATGTTCACACGATCGCAGAATTAAAATAATTTACATCGGTCGTTACGTACTCCCCTACGAACCGATCGCGACTGGCTATTTATTCTTATCTCGTTATCTAACTTTGACTAAACAGTTCCTATTGTTGCATTTTGATGACACTGTCGAATAGGTTGTAGTTTGAACGCTTTGTAAATTTCGAACCCCTCCAAGGCACTCGTGTATCGTCCCTTACTACATATGTGCGTTATTTCCATATTACTGTCGATGTTTGAGTAACTGTGGCAACTATCGAAGTTCAGCATATTTCGATTTCTTGGGTTTTCCCTTTGTTGAGGGTAAATGTTCCTTGAAACGTTTTTTGAAAGGGCGTACCCGTTTGGCCGATGTAAAAATTTGGGCAATCGTCGCAAGTGATTTTGTATATTCCGGTTTTTTTCTGTTTTGTCTCTTAATTCAGAGACATGAATTCTTCACATAATTTCATCACAGCTAACAACTTTTTTTTTTATTAATTAAAAGAAAACAAAGAGTTTATTTTACTATAAGACAAACAGTGGTGTTACATATTATTTTGTTTCCTTTAGTTAGTAATATAAAAATTTGTTTGAATCTTAATTATTGATGATTTAAATATTAATCGTGAAATTAAAATGCATGCCGTAATTCGATTTAGTGGTGATGGCCGTGATCCCTGGCTCACATTAGCTATGTGTAGGTCACCGTTAATAGTCATTTCAGTGAAAATACCATAGTATACTACAATCTGTTTGCATTGGATTCACCACAGGTATTGAGCAGGAGCGGAGCCCCTTGTCTATACTAATATTATAAAGGGGTAAAATTTGTTTGCTTGTATGTAGGGGGTAATCTCTGGAACTACTGAACCGATTGAAAAAATAGTCCTACTAATAAAAAGCTACACTATCCCGGACTAACGTAGGCTAGAATTCATTTTAATAAAAACATTTTTTATTTCAATATTTGTAAATTTAGTCGGAAAAAATCTTAGGTTCGGCCTAGACTGATGAACAAACACGTATTTACATAGCAACAAATTGAATAAAATAACAGATTAAACAGCTGCTTGATCAAATATTTCCATTAACAGCTGATTTCAAACTTTGAAGCAATTATTTGTAATTAAATTAAATTACTTAAATTACAAGTGAAAAAACATAGACCAAGACCGGGGAGTTGAACCCGGGACCTTCACGTTTCCGTCGTAATGCTCTGCCAACTGAGCTACCCTGATCGCTCCAATTATGGTCGATGTTATCTCACTTGTATGGTTTTACTGCAATTATTGAATTAACAGATTTAATACCTCGTGTATAAGACATTGAAAGCAATCTCAATATTTTGCAGCTTACAGTGGTGTTATTAATATTTTTTTCCGCCTACACACTTCCTCAGCAAGGGATATTTAATTAAATTACAAGTGAAAAAACATAGACCAAGACCGGAAGTTGAACCCGGGACCTTCACGTTTCCGTCGTGATGCTCTGCCAACTGAGCTACCTTGATCGCTCCAAGTCTTGGTCGATGTTATCTCACTTGTACGGTTTTATTGCAGTTATTTTTATTTTTAACTTTTAGGTTAGGTTTTTATTAAAGTGTAGACCGAGCCTTGCTGGTTCTTTTAACCTTTATTATAACTGTTGTTATAAAATATAGGAAATAATTTGATTTGAACATTTAACATTATTTACCATCTTAGCTTTGGGGTTATTATTAATCCTACACCTTTATTGTGAAGAAAACATAACATGATTATGTGTAAAGAAGGCTCCGAAAGGGTTGGCGTGCGAAGCACGCACGGGTTTCCCCCACTTTTATAATAATTTGATCACGCAGTTGAATCTCAGACGGGAATTGTGCGAATTTCCAAAATTAAGTTTATATATTTTAGAGTTCAACCATTTGGAAAATTGACTCACGAAGGCGCTGCGCTGAATAACTGCCTGCGTCCGGTACGAAGCAATTATGTATTTGTATTTCTAACTTTTAGGTTAGGTTTTAATTAAAGTGTAGACCTGAGTCTTGCTGGTTCTTTTAACTTTTGTTATAACTGCTGTTATAAAAAATACAAAATAATTTGATTTGAACGTTTAACATTATTTTATCGTCTTAGCTTTGGGGTTATTATTAATCCTAGACCTTTATTATTATAAAGAAATGATATGTGTATAGAAGGTTTCATCGGGGTTGGCGTGCGGAGCACGCAGGTGTTACTCCTAGTAACTAATAATTAACAATACAACAAATTCAACAATTCTATCACAGCTGATATTTGTTACTTATCAACTTAAAAAGTGGAATAGACTTGAAACTTAACATTTTAAAGTTATGCAAACAAAATGTAAAATGCTTTATACTCATTCATTAAATAAGTTAAACATTAATTTAAATAGAAATATGACTTCAACAAAATGTTCACACAATTCTACACACTTATTGTAAGCACACTTCTTTCGTCTTAACTAACAAGGAGGTACTAAACTTTGACACGACTGAAGTAGTCTGCATCGCATGCAATTAAAACTTTTCTTATTTCACCGGCGGTTCCGACCACTCTTTCACCCAACTTGTTCGAACTACCTAAATCAATTGCTACACTGAACCTAACATTTATTATGATTTTCTTTGCAAAAGGTTTTTATGAAATTCCGTATATTTTAGATGCGAGCCTTAAATTCCAAATATAGTTCATAAGATTCGGTTTGGTCTGTAGGATGTCCTAAATAAGAGGGGAAGGCAGTATCGGTATTGCTAGAAACCTATAGACGAATTTCCCTCCAAACACAAATATTACAGTTTAATTAAACTAATACAAGTTTTTTCTGGTGTACTTTTATACCTTGCTCATATAAAACCCATGGATGGGTGTTAAACTCTCATTACAATCTCATTCATCAAAAATGTTATTTAAAATAATCCAGGTGTGCTAAAGACCACACGGGAGAAGTGTAAACTTCTATGATGATATTCTGATTTACACTTCAAAAGTATAGAAAATATTGAATAAAAACACAATGTATGAAATGAGGAAGCACAATGTATATTTCAGAGGTATTACCAAGTAAACTATTTTAACACAACTTAAGAAATGAGGAAGCACAATGTCCATTTCAGTATTTCAATATTTGTAAATTTAGTCGGAAAAAATCTAAGGTTAAGCCTAGACTGATGAACCAACACATATGTATTTACATTTATTACCATAGCAACCAATTGAATAAGATAACAGATAAAACAGCTGTTTGCTATAATATTTCTATTAACAGTTGATTTCAAACTTTGTACCATCCTCAAAGGGAACAAACAAAACGGAAAGCGTACTGTGTCAAAATAGGGTGGTACATACATAAGGGAGAAATAAAGATGATAAATCCTTCTAAAGATAAAAAAAGAACTGTAGCCTTACCTCATTTTGGAAAGGTTTTCAAGAAACACCTGAATTAGCTATTCACAGGAAATGCCAAACAAATACAATTCGCTAAATAAACAATTTGTTTATTAAAATATTATTTTAAATTGAAATACAAAAGATTATACGCCCTTAAATAATAAAATTTTAAATTGACATGCCCTTAAGTACAATTGATTTTCAAAGAAAATGTTTACAAAATATATATATTAATTAATTAAATTTAAAAAGAAAAAACCCTCCCCAAAATAAAATTTGAAAAACCCTCCCTGTTTACAATAAAAAAAAATACAAATTACGAACTAGTAGTGTTTACAAATTTACAAAATTGAATACATTCACCATGGATTTGATAATAATTTTATATCTATGGCCAAACTTAACACTAGGTAAAAATTAATTAATAAAAAAAAATATGAGACGTCTCTCTATTAAAAAAAAGGTAATTAAATTTTCTAATATAGAGCCCTTAGGGCTAAGGTCCGAAATATGCTATAGCTGCACCACCCAATTATTATTATATAAGAAAAAATATTACTGTAGCCTTTTTCAACTATGTAAGCCTTTATTATTTAGATATCATATTTTAAGTAACAGACAGTTCAAAAATTCTAGCAACACTCAGAAAGTTTTCATATTAGCTGGTTGTTATTGTTCGAAGATGGAAGACAAAACTTGTAGGATGATTAACCCATGTAAAACTTGAACCAGTGATGTTCACTATAAGGAAAAAACACATGTTTTAGTGCATGGCTAAAAACATGTATAAAGTTGCATAACTATTTCATGTATGAAACTGTAAATTAACCTCGTGTATAGAACTGTATATATTTTCCTGTATGAAACTGTAATTTAGCCTCGTGTATAGAACTGTATACTAATTTATAGGCTTACAAAGAAATATTTAAAACAGAGCTTTAATACACACTATTACACCTTTATAAGGCTTAAAAAGGCTTCTAAAGCTTATAATGCAAATAGTTTAAGGCTTGTGGCTACGTAAAGTAAAACAGATAGGCTATGTAAAATATAGGCTAATAAAAAAAATGAAGTTAAGTTATGACATAATTTACTCTGCAAGTGTAGATAAATATTACAATTAAAATTCACACAATACATATTATTATAGCTAACTCAGGGTGTAATTTAGGTTTGAACTTTACCTGGTAGAAGATAGATGGATAACTTAGTCGGTAGACATATTTAGTAGCGAAATAGGCCTTAGGCAAGGTCAGACAATTTGGTTAGAAACGCCGTAAAACACGTCACAAGAATACTTTAACAACTCGCTAACGCATGTTAAATGAAACTGGCTTACCGATGCTTAATTTTTACCAAGACGGCATTACATTTAAATAGCTTCGGTTTAGTCCAAAGTAGATCGTGTTGTCGCTTTCAGATTACATAGTCAGGCCACTGCAGAAAGATGAATAACCAAGGACGGCCGGCTTATACCCAACCAAGTAGCTAACAGCTGTTTGAGAGTGGCAGACTGGTTCTACTTACAATGTTGCCAACTGAATTGGCCTTGGCGCGCGAATTCAAAAATTACTTGGATATACGTTTCTACAAACGCTACAACTTTGAAGCAATTATTTGTATTTATAACTTTTAGGTTAGGTTTTTATAAAGTTTAGACTTGCTGGTTCTTTTAATCTTTATTATAACTGCTGTTATAATACGAAATAATTAGATGTGGACATTTAACATTATTTGCCATCTTAGCTTTGGGGTTATTATTAATCCTTATGATTATATGTATAGAAGTTACAACGGGTTAGCGTGTATTATTAACCTGGCCGGACAGAATACAAATTGAATGTATACACATGTAAATATATTTCTAGAAACAGCAACGTTATTTTGTACCAACTAAATAAAGAACCAACCCATGTGTAAACACAGACAGGAACTGTATGTAGATGTTTGTATTGTAAATCACATCATTTGCTTTATGAATTGAAGAAATGAAGTGACTGATATGCATTGTACAAGTATTTACACAGAGAAAGTAAATATATAAAGGTAGAGCTAAAATTATATTTAGACTAATATGTGATGTTAGTATACAGTGTGGTATTTTAGTTTTAAACGGATTTACACTGTATATCTGAAATGTATTTTGATGCAGAAAAAATAGTGGGTCTACTTTGCTACATGGAGTTTAAACAAATCTGCATTGTGGTTTTTAATAATTGTTCACCATCTTGGATCCTCCATATTGAAACGATCTTGTTTTTTTTTTATTAATAGTGAGGTATAAAATGTGCCTTGTTTGAGCTATTGGGACTTTTTTTAATACTATTATTTGGTTCTTCTTTAATTTGCAGCAAATTGCGGTTTGATACAATCAAAATTGCAAAAGTTATCTACAAAACGGTAAAAAGAGTATTTTAAAAATTAAAAAAGATACAAAACTATATGATTATAAAAATATAAAGTCTTATGAAGAGTTTAAGACCTGATACATCAAAATCGGTCCATTTTTCGTCAGCAGCGAGGTAATTAAAAATTGTTAGTTTTTTTGAGTTGTTGACAAAAATTTTGGAAATATATGAAAACAAATTTGTGGGCTTAAATTACATCAAAATACCCATCTTTTGTCGAAAAACGCATGTCCCTAAGTCAAGCAGGAAGTGGGAAAATATCGTCAAGCTTAAGGTCCCCAGTTCAGTCTGGGTAATTATACTAAGTGTTAAACATAGGTTACAATAATTGTAGCTCCGTAACCTCAAAACAAATAGAAGTATAATTAACTAATTTCTTTAGTAATATTGAAATTAAATTATTTCTGTAATCTGTATCAATATTATAAAGAGGTAAAATGTATTTGTTTGTATGTAGGGGTAATCTCTGGAACTACTGAATCGATTGAAGAAATAGTTTTAATAATAAAAAGCACACTATCCTTGAGTAACATAGGCTATAATTCATTTTGATAAACATTTTTTTTATTGCAATATTTGTAAATTTAGTCGGAAAAAATCTAAGGCTAAGCCTAGACTGATGAACCAACACATGTGTATTTACATTTATTACCATAGCAACCAATTGAATAAAATAACAGATACAACAGGTGTTTGCTCCAATATTTCCATTAACAGGTGATTTCAAACTTTGAAGCAATTATTTGTATTTCTAACTTTTAGGTTAGGTTTATGTCAAAGCGTAGACTCGAGTTCTTTTTGCTAGTTCTTTTAATCTTTATTATAACTGCTGTTATAAAATATACGAAATAATTAGATTTGAACATTTAACATTATTTACCATCTTAGATTTGAAGTTTTTTAATAACCATGATTATGTGTATAGAAGTTCCAACGGGGTTGGCGTGTGGGGCACGCAGGGGTTTGCCCTAATTACTAATACGGGAGGCAAAGTGGTTAAACATCGGTTAGAACCTAGTTACTGAGATAAATAAATACAGGGTGTAACGTAAGAAAAGTGCCAAATTTGGGGAAATGGTTTTATTGGTCGAAATAAAGAGAAAACCAAGAATAACATATTTTTCTAAAACGCTTTGTTTTCCGGATATCCGTCATTTTAGTTTTTTTACTAAATAATTCATATCTAGAGAACATTGACCCATTAAGTTCAAACTTATCATGCTGTTTAAACTAACAATGATCTGTATTAATGGGAAAACACGATTATATACTATCACGCGTTTAAAAATGGCAGCTGTTTCTACGTTTCAAAATTAAATTACCCAAAAACAGTACATTTTAACAGAAAATGTCAAGAAACATTTTCTGTAGTACTTTTAATTCCCTATCGGATGGAGTAACTGTCAAAACAATCGGGTAAAGAATAATAGTTAAGTTATGTGTAAAAATTGGTTTGTTCAACCCGGCATTCTTTACCCAACACAGCAAATACAACAATGTTGTGGTTAAATATATGCTGTTAGTATCTTTAACTTAACTATTATCCTTCATCCGATTCTTTTGACAGTTACACCATCCGATAGGAAATTAAAAGGGCTACAAATAAGGTGTGTTGATATTTTTTCTTAAAATGTACTCTTTTGGGGTTCCATGTAGCTTCGAACGGGCCGTACATTATAATTCTGAAATGATAAATGGAACGTCAACAGTATTACTACTTAAAACACCATCAGTCTTACAAGGGTGGTCTGGGATAATGCACCTTCACAATAGAAGGGTCAGTTTTAGTTTGCCCAGGGCGGTCGCTACATTTCGGCTAATTAGATATGATTGATTAGACTCTCTTCCAACTTTTCAGGATACGTTATACGAAATAAAAACTGCTTTATGTATTTGCCTCGGTTAATTTACTTTAGTCGATGAGCTATTGCAGTGACCATTATGGTCGGGAGTAGTCAATGAGCACCGATCATGGTCCCAAGAACACGTTTTGATTGTAGTTGAAATGTTCTACATATATGATGAGCCGCAGGAAAAAGGATCTTATGATACACATAAGTAACATTTCCAGTACAGCAGTTTTAGTGAATTAACGTCAAAAATATCGATTTTATGTTTTCGTTAGTTTTGGTTAGACCATATGTTTTTGTGCTAGAAAACATATGTTATAAAGCATTTTTCGTATTTGAAGAAGGTTTAATATTGAACATTTCAATCTTTTGCACAAAAAACAAAAGGGACCTTATGATACACAATGTAAATTTGCAATTGTTTAAAATGTAATTGCAAATTTACATTTTAAACAAAACTTTACCTTTCTCAAAACTATCCAATTTCAAGAATTTTACATTATAGAAGGTGTTTTATAATGTTCTAACAGTCATTTAACTCTGCAATATCAAGTTTTAATTTTATATGGCTTCACCCAACTGTGTTGTTATGTCTTGGAGTAACAACAAACAGCAATCGTCTGCTGCAATGGCTCAAGCAAAACATTGGATGTACTTGAATATTGGATTGTTTTAATGTTGATTTCTTGAAATGGGTGTCAAAATTGCAGAGATTATTAAGCAAGAAAAGGCAGAAACCGCTCCCTAAAATAACAGGAAAAAATAAACTAAGCACAAGCAAAACTAAAAACAAAAACGGTCAAAAAGTCTTGTAAGATCGTATGTAAAACAACACACAGTAATTGTGTGCACATAAGTAACATTTTTTAAGGAATTGCAACCTTTCTAGTATAATTTTATTATTAGTATGAAATGTATTATTTGGTTTTATAAATACGTTTTAGTAGACAAATTTATATAATTTCAAAGTTTTAAATTTTTTATTTAATTTTTCCCTTTTCAAATATTGTGGTAATTAAAAAAACATTATTACTTACCATGTTTCTAGGAAACATGTGTAACAAATTCTAAATAATCAGATAACAAATATGTAAGTATAAAATTTCAAAAGTCTCAGTTTTAAGCTAAGTTTGAAAACGCAAACATTTAATGCGATTTAACCGGAAACCAACTTTTTCATAAATTTATATAACACCCTGTAGACCCAACTACGTTTTTTAATAATATTTAAAAATTATGGATCTATTCACACAAAAAAATCTTAACAATTTTATACCAAGTTTATATTATTATACTGTATATTTAAAATCACGTAATGTTCATATTTTATTGATATATTTTTTAAACACCCATATGTTCAGAAAAATGAGCTCTGTACAGAAATGTTAATAACTAAGTTTTGACCATGTGTATCAGAAGGTCCTTTTTCATGTGGGCCATCACATATATGTGTATGTGTTCGCATTTTAGCGTCCGCATTTTACGTCCGATTTGGTCAACATTCGGTACGCATGTTGGTTGTCTAAGTCTTTTTTTATGTGTGTATGTGTTCGCATTCTAGCGTCCGCATTTTACGTCCGATTTGGTCAACATTCGGTACGCATGTTGGTTGTCTAAGTTTTTTTTTCGGTAGGACGGAATGCATTTACGCAGCCCTCTCTAATAAGAGGTACCGTGGGACTCGCTCAAAAAAGAGAATACTCACCGAACAATCCTCCCCCTCCCTCTCCAGGCACTGGGGAGAACGTAGCAACGTCTAGGGACCTCCCTAACGGCTTTAAGATGCCGTCTAAACTTCGATGAGACAGAAAACTGTTAGCGGCTTGCAGTGAATAAAATCAGTACCGGAGACAGGCCAGCAACAAAACACCATGACCCATGCCTACAACTTCACTGGCAGAAGGATCCCGGGGCTCCTAAGTCGCTCGTACAAATTCGTTAGAAAAAAAATACAACAACTGGTAGCAAGTTTTTTCGTCGGTAGTAACTATTTTTGGAGATTTTTCGTGATAGAAATTATACTTTGTTGGCATTTTATCTAATAAAACCAATATAGGAGATTATTCTGTACATTTTGTTTTTTACCACGTTCACCCAAAATCGAACAAAACGTAAAATACCATAAAAGTATCCCGGTTGAAATCCACGTGGCCGACGTGATCTGAATTTGTACGCTGCGATCGAAGCGAAGCAGTCCATAACCCAATGCCGCAAGGTCGAGGTGCAAACTTGCAAAGCGAATTTTTCCGCTGCGAGTGTAACGAAGGAGCGCGTGAATCGAAGCTGGATGCTCAGGTGCAAACAAATTATACCAATACATTTCGTACACATGGGCAGCTGTCCAGCGCCTTTGTGAGTAGATAAATAACCCAAATAAACGATCGAAACCCTAAAACATATAAACTTAATTTTGGAACCGCTCACGTGAGTTGAGCGAATTTCCAGAATTAAGTTTATATGTTTTAGGGTTTCAACCATTCAACTATTTAAATTGATCTACTCAAATGTGTGTACTGAATGTTAGTCGAATTTATTAACACCTAAGCTTCCAGCTTCGACTCACTCGCTCCTTCGTTCCACTCGCAGCGGAAAAACTCGGTCGTCGGCATCGAATCAGAAGATGCCCCACGGTAAAATCTCTTACGTGGAATTGAACCGGGTACTTTTATTGTTTTTTTACATTTTGATCGATTTGGTGGAACCATGAGACCTATAAGGCCGTGTAAAAAAAAAACAAAATGTGCAGAATGATATACTAAATTTAAAAAAAAATGCATTCTTATACGAAAAGTCTCAAATTACTGTCAAAAACGGGTATCCGGTTGTTGGGTTTTTTTTCTAACGAACTAGTACGAGCGACAAAGACAACCACGACGTGTGTACCAAATTGGACGTAAAATTGGCCGTTATAGTGCGAACACATATATATACAATTTCTAATGCCAACCGAAAACAATTTCTGGGAAACATGATTGGTGCTCATTTATTACTCCCGACCTTAGGCCTTACCATAAGGGTTACTGCAACAGCTCATATTCCCATGGAAATTCGCTAGTAAAAACGGCTCACCCAAATGTTGCATTCCGAGGCAAGTTATGTTGTAGGCCAATGAAGAAATTAAATAATTCGACCACGCAGCTGAACCGCTGACGTGAGTTGAGCAAATTTCCAAAATTAAGTTTATAGGCCTATGTTTTAGGGTTTCAACCAACAATTTGGGAAATAGGTCTATTCACGACGGTGCTGAATAGCTGCAAAATGGTTCGCACGCCATTCCGCCTATCGGGAGTATCTTCAATACACAAAGCATTGCGTGCCTCACACGCCGACCCCCGTATTGGGAGCATCTTCAATTACAAAGCATTGCGTGCTTCGCACACCAACCCCCGTATTGGGAGTATCTTCAATACACAATGCATTGCGTGCTTCGCACGCCAATCCCGCAATAGAATCCACCACATGGCTTTGAACCGGGTACTTTTATGGTATTTCACGTTTTGATCGATTTTGGGGGAACCAAGCGAGCTATAAGGTCGCGTAAAAAAACAGAAAGTGCAAAATAACATCCTACATTTATATTTGTTAAAAAAAACTCTAAAAAACATTTATTCCCAAAAAGGAAAAATCCCCAAAAATAGTTCTTCCTTTCAAAAATCGTGTTTCCGGTTGTTCGATTATTTTTGGCTAACAAACTAGTCCGAGCGACGTAGACAACCAACATGTGCACCAAATTTGGATCGAATCGGACTTAAAATGAGGCCGTTAGGGTGCGAACACATATATAAAAATATGAATTTTAATGACACCCCAAAACGTATTCTGGGGACCATGATCCGTGCTCATTTGCTACTCCCGACCTTAGGTCTTACCATAAGGTTCACTGCAATCGCTCATTTTCCTATGGAAATTCGCTAATAATACAACAAAGGGATGGACGTTTTTTGGCCGAAAGGATTTTTTGAGATTTTTCGTTCTACAATGAAAGGTTTTTGGTGTTTATCTAAATAAATAAATACAGGAGGTTATTCTGCACATTTTGTTTTTCACACGACCTTACAGCCCGTCTGATTTCCCAAAAATCGATAAAAACGTAAAATACATAAAAGTAGCCTAAAATAACCACGAAACCGAGTTTGTCTGCTGCAAGTGCATCGGAGCAGTGCATAATCCGAGGGCACCGGTTTGAGGTGGAAACAAATTCTACTGATATATTTCGTACCGGATGCAGGCAGTTATTCAGCGCCTTCGTCAGTCGATTTTCCAAATAGTTGGTTGAAACCCTAAAACATGTAAACTTAATTTTGGAAACTCGCGCAATTCTCGTCTGAGATTCAGCTGCGTGATCAAATTATTGTAAAACTAGGGGAAACCCGTGCGTGCTCCGCACGCCAACTCCTTTGGAACATTCTATACATATAATCGTGTTATGTTTTCTTTACAATAAAGTTGTAGGATTAATAATAACCCCAAAGCTAAGACGGTAAATAATGTTAAATGTTCAAATCAAATTGTTTCGTATATTTCATAACAGCAGAAGAAAGGTTAGAAGAACCAGCAACGCTCAGGTCTAAACTTTAATAAAAACCTAACCTAAAAGTTAGAAATAATTCCGAAGTTTGAATCAGCTGTTAATGTAAATATTAGAGCAAACGGCTATTTATCTGTTATTTTAATCAATCGGTTGCTGTGGCAATGAACGTAAATACATTCAAGAAATATGCGTCGGTTCATCAGTCTAGGTCTAACCTAAGAATTTTACCGACTAAATTTACAAATTAATATTGAAATAAAAAATGTTACTCAGGGCTAGTGAAGCTTTTTATTAGTAGGATTATTTTTTCAATTGGTTCAGTAATTCCAAAGATTACCCCCTACATACAAAGAAACAAATT